>BMAT01009340.1:165770-183914 GCA_019649035.1 Elysia marginata | reverse complement strand
CGGCATCGAAACATTATGATTGTATCATGACATGTAAGTGAAATCTAAAATTTTGATACAAACTCAAGTTAATCCTTCGAATACAAATGTTGAGCATTTGAACGAAAACTAGATTCTTATGTCAGTAGATCGATAGATAGAGAAAGAAAAATAGATATAAAGAGTGAGAGACCGATAGGTAGATAGATAAAAAAAATAGATAATAAGAAAGAGAGGCAGATAGATAGATAGATAGATAGATGGATATATAGATAGATAGATAGGTGGCGAAAATATCTAGTTTGGTAAAAAAGGGAAAATAAAAAGAGACATAGATATAAAGATAAATAGCACCGGTAAGATAGATAAGTACACTGACAGAAAGATTGAAAGACAAACACAGAGAAAAAGATTTAGTAATAAGAAAACAGCTGATAGAGAGATAAATAGAATGGTCTTTAATGGGTAACTGAACGAAAGAAAAGAATAAACATAATCTGAATGACTACTTGCTTGCAGAAGATGAAACCTGAGAGAGAAAGAGAGAGAGAGAGAGAGAGAGAGAGAGAGAGAGAGAGAGGGAGAGGGAGAGAGTAAACTGATAAGAGATGCTGAAGGGAAAGCTCCTCTCGGGACTGTCGGCACCAATTTTCGCCTGATGATACTTTATCGAAGCTGGCCTGATGGTTTGCGTAAACTTGGGTCCCCTAAGTTTCTCATACAACTGAAGATAGGGGAAGGGCCTTTTTGGACACTTTTTTGGGGAAAGCCTAAGTCGAAATTCCCTCTAGACGAGTCCATCACGCGTTAAAATCCATTGGATAACAAAGTTTTCTTTACTCTGCCCTGACATTTCAGCGGCAAATTTTTCAGCCATAGAGTAAAAGGGCTCGAGTAGACAGATGATGAACGTTTTTTTTCTACGCCAGGAAATGAAACTGTTTTTTGTTTGTTTTCCGAACTGATTCTTAATTTTGGGACAAGCTGTATGGTTTTTTTTAACGGTAGAGCCTGTTTAAAAAAGAAACGTTTCAACATACTTGTTCAAGATGTACGCCTATAGTTTGGGAAAACAATTCTTTTTTTGTGCCACACTTTCATTACACATATGTGTTCCTACCCGGTTCGCCTAAGACTAAGAGGCTTCATCGTACTTAATATCTCTGTAAGATTTTAGAAAAGATAAAAAAAAAACCAAGAGCACTCGTGCATATTGCTGTAATAAGTAACCACACTGTGTGTATCGATAATCTAAAAGGTTAACATTTCAAGTTAATTCTTTTATTAGTAAGACTTTTTGTGATCCCATACACGAGATTCTTCTTCCTCTCTTAAGAAGGAACATAAAATTAATGAGAAGTTTAAAGGCATGAATTAGTTCAAAATTAATTGAACACACACACCAAAATAAAATATACTCAAATTAAAACACATGCCAATGTCTTTAATAACGTACGTAACACTTAGCTGTCTCTTATCACATCAATGTTACCTTGGCATCTCTTACTAATGCAGGGCGGTATAATTATTTTTGTTGTTAGCGTTTACGTCTCATCAACTCTAATGAATTCATCTGATGTCAACACTAAGTAAGGCGGTCTATATCCAGGCTGTGTGTGAGGAAGCCAGTGTCACTAGTGCTCACGTTATTCTCTCAGTGATTGATATGATTAAGGGAGGTTTGCACGCATGTCGGAGCATCAATAGCGACGGTCAATTAATTTCCTGGCTAGGACGCTCGCAGTTTCTTTGTGAACTGATGCTTACTTCCTTTAGTGGCCGCTGGGCAGTTCGGCTAGTCTGCCCAGGTCTCTTCTCACAGATGACAAGAGCCTAAAGTAAAATATTGTATCATTCTCTTGTATGAGTGTACACCCTTGTCACAGTAGCTCATATGCTCAACCTCAGATAGTTTACATAAAAAAAAGCAAATTCAGGGCTTACACAAAAAAATCCCCTATTGCTGTGCTGTAAAAATGACTACTCTGGACTACCAATTCTTTGACTAGATGGTGATAGAGAGCATTATCATGAGCCGCAATGCATTCATCATAGTAAAAGAGAGCAGATGTTGGTTTTTACTCTTGCGTTTTGTTTTGTTGTCCCAAGTCAATTTATAAAACATATTTTTATTAAGTTCAAAAGAATTTAATGTTCTCGTCAATTTCATTTTTATTTTATACGATTCGATCTGATAGAAACACTTCTCGCAAGACAGAAGAAACCACAATGATACCACACCTATTAGGTTCAATTTTCAACTCTGAAGTTTAAAAAGAAGCTGAACTGATAATCTATCTTGTTCCGCTATCAGGACCACTTCGTTTGAAAACATAGGCAGAACCCCGCAGTAAATATTGTTCGCATGACCAACCAGGTCGATTTCGGTTTTTTTTTTATAGCAAAGTTTTCTAACGCACACAAGAGTTTGAAAAGTTGATCTAGAGTAAAACTGTTTACTCGACGGTCGTCATTGAAGAGTTCTGTTCCATTCATGGACAAAACAAATACAAATTTTCATATCTGTCAAATACTATTCCTCACCTTGTATAAGTGGAGTTTAAAAAAAGACAACTTCAAATGCAACAAATTACTTTTTAGAAAGCCTTTGCACTTTAAAAGCTTTTGAAAAGCTTAGGGGACATACATCTGCGTGGAAAGATTTTGAGGTCACTTTTCTGATTGTGCCGACACACTAGTGGACAAAACCTTTTGTTCCGTAACGCTTTCTAAGCTTTTACGACTTTGGTTGGTGTTTCACGCAAGGTTTAAGTTTGTGGGACTGTTTTCAACATTATAATGCACTACGAGGAGGGATGGGAAAAAAAGCTATTAGATTGTGAAGACTCACCAGGAGACAATAATATTTGATTCCGAGCGTTCTTTAGAGTTAATGATTTTCAATACTGTGTTGTCTCCTGATGCTTATGTATGACGATATGTTTTCAAAACAATATGAATCATCTACAGTTTTAACCACGTTAAGTCGGGTTTATTATTTTGCTTTAGCTTGGTGTATATAATCTCGTCGCCTGCCCTCCGTAAAGCGTTAGCGATCATTTACCCCCACACGTGCCGATTGGTATTTTACAGATACAGTGTGTGTTCTCTACGGTAATACTTATAGGGCCATGTTAAACATGACTAACACTATTTTACTTTAATATGAACAGTAAACTTCCATAGTGGTTTTTCACATTTTTTTATGCAGCAACAAACATTTGCATTTCTTTTCATCGTTCATAAATTTTTTTCTTTGATTTCCTATTAGATCTTTCCCTTTGTCTCTCCACATTGAAAGAGATGTTCTATCATATTAAACTGTACTGGCATTACAACGTCAACACATCTTTACGTCTGGATCAACAGTAATCTACTTCACCAACGGGGAGGTAACCAACAGTTTTAAGTAAAGAGGCTCCACCAAACACAGCCAATTCCACACGTAGGTGCCACAGTTAAAGCGTTGGTCTAGATTCATCACTGTCTCTCTCCCTGACCGCGCCATCAAAACTTCATTTGCTCCAGACCCGAGGGCTGCTGGGGTGAACCCATTGTCTGTGGACCTGAACTAACACGCGGTTGTCACTCCTTCCCGGTGGAGAGGAAAGAAAGAGCCAACGCCCACCGCGCTGTAACAGCTAAAGAACATAGCTAGCCCCACCAAAACATACTCTATCGAGAGGAGGAATTTGTCTCGTTCTGTTTTATCGTACGCAATCTTATTTTGTCAATTCTTCCAGCGTTATGGAATGCCAATCATTGCGTTAGAAAATTTCCATTTTTTTATTTCTTTCATTCCCAACCTTCTATCGAAGTCGAATTTTATCTCGAATCTTTAACCGTTTGTAGCTAAGCTGGGCTCTCTTTTCTCACCATCAGTTGATAACCCTCCCTCCCCCTTTCTCTCTCTTTCTTCCTCATTGGCCTCTTTTGAATTCCTATTTTAGAAATTTCATTTTTCTTTTCCGATCTACATGTACTATCTTCAAATGCCTTGGTCCCTCTCCTTGTATCGTCACATGCTGCTGCCAATATTGTCAAAGTCCAACTAAGGAAAAATGATATGAGCGCATTAGACACGTCATCATGTAATACTTCAATTTGACACAAATTAAAAAAAAAGTCCAAGTTCATTTTTTATCACTAATAATTTGCACTGTTTTGCCTAGTACAAGCGCAGACACAGGCTTAAATTTGATTTTCTTGATTAGTTCCTTAATGAGATAGTCAATAGTAACAGCACCATGAATACCTCCCGCCTCTATGTCCTACCCTGAATCTTAATACATTTTCTCAATGATTACTTGATTAATTGCAAGTCCATGCATTTCTGTCTCTTTCTTTCAATCTGCCTGTCTAGAAGTCTTAGACACCACGCTAAACAAACTCACACCAAAATTTCACAATCATGATTATATATTAGAGAAGCATTCCTAATCGATCTATATCGATTTCAATACAGTTGGATTGTAAAAGTAATTTGTTGTTATATACTTCTAGTTACTTTTTTCCACAGCAGTTGTTAAGATAGGCTGTTAACCTCGCGGAGCAAAACCATGACGGAATAATTTGTTGAAATGGTCATGCCTGGAAACTCGCATTTAAATTTAATTTTTAAAATTTTATTCACTAAATTAATCGCTTTCGGGAAATTTGGCTTCGTTACTCAGCATAACTGTGTCGCCACAGAGCAGTGCCGCTAATGCCCCAGCGGACCAGTACATCAATTTAAGGGGCACTTTCAACCCATATACAGGATGTGTTTGGCGCATATCACAAATTCAGGGATCGTCTGTAGCTGGGTACCCATTTTAAGGGTGGACTGGGGAAAGTTAGGGTAAATTGCTTTCCCAAGGCAATTGCGGCATGGCAGGGTCAGGAGTCGAACCTCGACCTCCAGATTTCGAGTCCGACGCGCTAACTAGTCCGCCACGCTGCCTCCAATGGCGACATTTGTGAACCAGACCTTCATGCTTTTTATTTATCAAGAGGGATGATAAATTCAAATGACTAGTAAGGACATAATTGGTCATGTCAATTAAATTTGTTCTTTAAAAAAAATCAAGATTAGAAAACCTTTGGGTTTGATCGGAAAGGAGCAAGCAGCAGTTAGTTTTAGTTAATTAATAACTCAGCTTGAGTTGTTGAACAATTTTATTTTTTAAAACAAAATGACGTTCAAAATGAATTCAGCACGTATTAATTGGATCCACTTCTAAGCTGATTATACCGATCATATAGGCTTTTATCCAATTTAATTTTATTTTTCCTCAGTTATCTTTCGATTGCGCCTTAAAAGATCCTCTTTGCAAATCTAGTAGATAACTTTGTATGCTTATACAATCTTGATTAATATTGTTCTTTAATAGTATGGAAATCAAAATCAAACAAGCAACACTTAATCTGTTCATCGCTGCAATATATTATATCATGGCGATTATATTTACTTTTATTGTAAAGATTTTTTCCAGCATCAACACAATTTGAATACTGTTACACTATCTGCCTATCACGAGTTATTACAGTTCGTATTTTGGTTCAACTAAAGGTCAATTAAAAAAAACCCCCAGAACTTTTACAGTTTGCCGCAAAATGCAATAACACTGAAAATATTATAGTTACTCGGCTATGTGTGCTATAGGATAATATCCTCAAACACACACAAAAAAACCCCAACAACCTTGTAATCTCTAATCTTTAGAAAATAGCGGAGAAAAAGTTTTAAAAACATCTGGCAGAGTATTGAATTATGTTAAAGAATTACTGCAAATCGATAAATAGCTTTCCAATGTAGAGAAAAGGTAAAACTATTTTATAAAGAATGTTCATTTAGTAACAATTTTATATAGTCTTTATTGAAATAACCCAAGTCATTACAGTACAAACTCAAAACCACTGACGCACAAACTATAACACTCTACAATGAGCAGTTGGCAGCGTTTATAAAATCAAATAAAGCAACACTGCCCCTCACAAGACAGGAACATTTGAATTCTAAAAGTTAAATCAATAGAGTTGTTTAAGAAACACTATCTTTTTCCGCAAGCATACTTCTAGGTACTCATCTTAAACCTGTAACTGCTTTTGATTTGTCACATTAGATAAACTTAAATTTACTTATATTTTCGAGGAATATCATTGTATTTATCAGCATTTGTGAACCACATAGAGCAAACTGAATTATTATGGATATGCGGTATATAAATTCAATATATTATTCATATTATTATTCTAAAAGTATTTCGCTAACAAAAGCTGTCAGAACTGTTCTCGGACTTGTCACTGGTGGAGTTTCTCTGAATGAGGCATCGGAAACATCACGAAGAGAACCTTCACTGTCTTCAAAGGAATAATTTGAAACTGTGCCGCAAATATCGACATCTCATTAGGTGTTCGACAGGTTTTGCGAAAACAGGGAAGCTATCAAAAGAAATAATAATGATAGAGACTTTAATTTAAACAGTTAAAGTAGCCTTCAGCGTTCCAAGCAAAATCAATCAACTTCGTAAGAATGAAGCTTAAAATGTTATCTTTTAAAAGCTCATTTACGAAGACAAGATTGTGAAAAGCTTGTTCGATCTAAAAGCGCCAGGTAATCGTCCTGTACCTTAAGTCGATTTGAGTCTATAGAATTAAAACACGTAAAGATATTGACCAGATGACAAGAACCTTCAACCATTCGTATGAATGACTAGTAGAATAACTAACGAGCGGTCTTAAATCAAATGCAATGTGCCTCACTCCCATGTTCATGACAATTTAAAGTTTGCATCGAAGTATTATGAATTCTTAAACGTATCAGTGATTAAGTACCTTGAAAATACAAGTCTAATTAAGATTTTTGACACGTTTTGATTTCGAACAAATTGAATAGCATTAAACAAAGAAAATATATGTTTCAAGGAATTAAAGGATTTTATTTGTGTAAACATATTGACTCAAACGCGAGGGGAAAAATAAATCCGGTGATATGGTCACTAAAGCTAGTGCATCAGTTTAGCAAGAGCCTAAGTTCGACAGAAGATTGACATACAGCCGACAAATTAAAGAAAACCCTTTCAACATGAAAATGAAATAAAAACGATTATTTTGTAATATTAAATTTCCTTTTTACAGCTATATTATGAACCATTCTAGTATCTTGAGTATAGCATTATCTGACTGCGCAATGACTTTCACATTTGCCATTTTGAAGTGTACATAGAAAAGCGCTCTTCAGTTCATGAAATTTATAAGCCCTATTTGAAGAAGTTATTGTGTTATTTAAGATAGATGACAGCTGCTATGGATTGACAGCAATCATGTGTGTCCCAAGGAATATAAAAAAATCAAAACAACAAGACCAATATTGAAATAAAGCAAAGACAGGTTTATAATGTTTTGAGCACATACATCATGCAGAATTAAGAAGACTTCAGCTCTCTTTTTCATTTGAAATTGTGAATTTGAGTGTTAAAATTCTTTCACATTCTACAGAAAAGTTGGACGATCAGATTTATGAATATATGACAAAAAAGGTTTTTAAAAGCAGATCTGGCCATAAAGATAAAATATATAGTCCGTGGTAATAAATACAATCTAAAAGGACTTTAGCCTGTCCATAAAAAGTCAGGGTTACAACTTTGGTCAACTTTGTTCCTTGGTGTTCATAATTTGATAACCTAAAAGCGTCTATATACTTCCGATGTTTGTAATTGCGACACAAATATTATTTTTTTCTCTTCCACTAAGCCCTTTCACATAAAAAAGAAATCATTGCAACGACCACTGTGCGAGTTCAGTAGTGTGTTTTGATGTGTGTGTGTAAGGAGGAATGGTTGGTGTCAGGTGGGGTAAAAAAAAGACCCAAAACTTATAAGGAAAAATAAAGCGTCAAAGATGAGGCAAAAAAAAAAACAACTGTTTTCTGGCTGTGTGTTTGCGAGTTCGGGGCTAGGGGGCGGGTTTTATTTTGAACACTCCCCTGGTGATCTGATCAGGCTGTCGAGGTGTCAGCGGTCATTACTGGACTTATCACTAGTGACCAGGAGTTGTCCCCAAACTGTCGCAGCAGAGGAGAACTTGACCCAGACTCCCCTGGGTATTGAATTGTCTCCCCCTGATGTCTCTCTCTCAACTGGACCAATGCAATTATGATCTAAATTCTGCCCTGTTGACTGAGCCAAGCCTGGCTTACTTTTTGTGTTAAGCACGATATGACTTTGTGAGTGAGAAGGAGAGGGCGGACGAATGTAAGTGAAAAAGAAACAGAGACGATAAGCGATAAAATGAGTATGTTAAGAAGGTTTTACGAACTGTTAACTGAAACGGAAAGAGTATGATGCAACGAAAGAAAATATGGGGGAAAAGAGACATGGATAGATCGATTATAGATGGACAAATAGAAACACAGGGAGATAGAAAGACAAACAGATAGACATACCCGCAGTTTGATAAATAGACAGACACTCAACTATAGAGATAAACAATATGAGAGTGAGCGGGAGAGAGAAAAAAGGAGAGGAGCTCAATTTTTAAATGTATTGTTAAAATGTAAAGACTGACTTTGAAGCCATTTTTCTTTTCTGTCACACAACGTATTAAAATGACTCCGCTGTCTGTGTTCTGTGTAAGAGTTATATAAAGACTTGGCTGTAGAATTTCAATGAAGTAGAAACTAGGTTTAGAAAAAAAGGTCTTCACACACTTTACATACCAATGGGCTTAACATAAATATTTTTGCGCTGACGTGCTGTTTTCATAACTCAGCACTCTGTTAGCAGTCTAAAAAACTTAACTTTGCAACAAAAGAGTAAAATAATATCATTGAAATCTTCCTCTAAGGGAGGGGAAGATAACATGCGTATGTGCATGGGAGTAAAATAAGGACAGAGACTCCAAGAAAAAAATGGAGAGAGAGAAAGAGAGATAGAGAGAGATATAGAGAGATAGAGAGAGATAGAGAGAGAGAGAAAGAGAGAGAGAGAGAGAGAGAGAGAGAGAGAGAGAGAGAGAGGGGGGGGAGACACACACACAAAGAAATTAGGCCAACTTTAACGTAACATCTACATATATTGTTCGTGTTGTTGCTTCATGTGACAAAATGGATGAAATCAAAATTATTTTAGGAAATATTGTAAAGGTATGTTAAGAAGGAAACCCTTTATTTTAGGAAACCCTCGAACCAATGTAAACCCAAGAAAAACAAAATATTAACTCCTAATTATTGTTGCATATGTAGAAACTTTAGATTCTACACCCGTCTGAGCTGAGCCTTGTCTCTAAATTGTTACCACTGCATCTTCATCTCCACCCTAGAGAAATCCAAGGGGGTATTATATTACCCAGAGCGGGTATAACCTTTCATAGACAGGGATTATCTCTAGCACAATTCACCTCTTCTGTTGTTTCATCTTTCAACACCGGAGCTATTTAAAGTTTTTAGCTTCTTTCCTATTTTTCTAAAAAAAAAAAAAAAGAGGAAAGATAGCGTAAAAATTTATACCGCTCTGATTGAGTTTACTGAACGTCATTTTTCTTCCTCCCTAACCCTTCTGTTTGTCTGTCTGTCCGTCTCTAAAGTCTGTCTGTCTGTCTGTCTCTCCTAAAACAACGCTTAAATAGCAGCCCTTAAAATCGAGGCAGTAATGAAGATAGACAATGGCAGTGTAATCAAGATTTCCCCTTATAGTTCTATTTTTAGGAATAATAGCAGTAATTTTTGTCCTTTCGTTTACCCAGTGGCTACTTTAGGAATGCTCTTTTACTTGGTTGGGCTAATCAAGGCGTTGAAGCTTAGATTTTTTAAAAGTAGCAGCATTTTCTATAAGCGAAATACTCGCAATAGCGTCTGGCTTGAAAAGGCGGAACTAGAATTCTTTCAAAGTTTTTAGGTTTGCCTTTTCATCACATAAAAGCTAATATAATATTCATGTCTTTCGGACAACCAGCTGTTGAAACTTTAATCCCCCAACTTTTATCACTCCTGTAGTGCAAATGCTATAATTTATTTTCGTTTTAAAAAGAAATAACGTTAAAAATTTTTGACTCCGTGTGCTAAAATGTAGGTATTTGAGCATAAAATCTGATGATACGGACATAGTCCAACTTGTACCATCAAGTCTAAACGTTGGCAAGGCGTTTGGATATTAACAACAATTCAAGCGTAAGGCGTTATCAATACAGGTCGAATTGCCAAGATTGAATACATTTTTGAGCACTTTTGTCTAAAACTTTTGTGTTATTATTTTATTTTACCTGTAATTTTTAATTCAATATTTTTTCTAGAGTAGCCTTCTTGCAACAAACTGCTCTCAAGATATACTTATAGCTCATACAAAACTTTCAACCACGAAATCAATGATTTATTACATTTTGGATTGTTGAGCTTATTGTAAATATCCGATGTTAACAGTAATTGATATAGTCAGGCATAAGGTCATTAAATGGGAATGGATACTCGATTAGCTATTATCACACTTACGTTTACTTCATCAACAGCAACATATACAAGAATACAAGAACACAAGAATATCCATCGCTGAGGGCCTTAGGCCTGTCGATGATCTTGGGGATTTAATCCCGACCACCTAGCGATAATTGAATCACTGGGTGCAGTGTGAAGTTGGTGCTGTATTTGCAGTCCCTGAGGAGTCCATCGATACTGTTTTAGAAGGCGTTTCCACTAGATACATTGACCAAACTTTGTGACCCTCAAAACAAAGAAAATTCTTTCTAACATCAAGGCAGTAGGCTTGTTTGGTGAATTTGTAAAAGTAGCCTCTTGTTCTTGTTTCACAACTAAGCAGGAATGATTTGTAGGCCTCTATAAGACCGCCCATATAAGGCGCCGGTACATGAGACTTGGACGGCCAAGAGCTTTTCAGTCTATCTTCGTAACAGAAGTTTGCTATGCGTGGCAGCTTAGCGGCCCTACATTGTACGCTCTCTACCATTAAGGCATCAGCCTTGTTGATTGGCGACCAAACGCAGTTACCATATATCTAATTATTCGAGGTGCGGTCTTACTAGACTTTTGTACAACGTAAAGGATGGCAGCTTATCAATGTAGTCGAAAGAACTCCGAATCATATAGAATGAAAATTCAATAACATCAAGTGAGTTGATTTTTTTTTGGGTTGGGGGGGGAGGGGGGGAGGGGGGGCGGTGCTCTAAGTTGTTCTCAAATTGACCTAATTTTTCATCAAATTTATGGTAAAGCATCGGACATATTAATTTTATGTCATATGTATAAAGAAATCCCGAAAGTATAGGATTCTTTAGGAATGCTATATGCTGCATTTACGATGATGAGCACTCTACACAAAGGTTTTACCTCAGGATGTCTGGTTATCATCACATATTTGCTGAGGACAGAATGTACATAAAGCAAACACCAAAATACTGCTAAACGGAAAACATAGGTAATAATAATATTCGACCTTCAAACTATAACTTTTAACATAATACTATGAGAATAATTTTAAAATCACATTTGGTTCAGTGTTTCCGTGAGTTAAGTTAAAATCTTGTCCATCATTTCTTTGTCTCTCGTTTTACTTTCCAAACTTTTAATCGTAATCTCGAGTTAAAGCCAACTGTGCACCTGCGAGGTTTTCACTTCACGAGTAACATGTTTGAGTCGACCTCTCTGTCGAGATGACCGCTGCTGTTGATACCTCACAAAACCCATCAATCTCAGATTTATTGAATAAACTAAACCTCAGTGTTCCCGCCCAATTCAACTTATCAATAGCCAAACTATAGCGATGACAATAAAGTTCATGCTATTGGTGATAATCAGTTCAAAACGGTTTTCACCAAACACTTAACAATATCAACAAAGGCAAGAGACGTGTGACCATAATATAGCTGATGCTTAATTAAATCTAAAGGCTAAGTCAAGTCTGTTATTGTTGAAGACTGATTGAGTGAGATGTTCTCCTCCCACAAGAATCGCTCGAGCTCACCAAAACGTGAGCCGGCCATGCACGTGTTCAGTGTTTTTAGTTTTTAGAGCACTGAGACAGTCTTCTATCGCGAAGGTTTCCCATTGATGTGCTTTCTTAAACCAGCCCATTAAGTTTTTATCTTGCCATAATGACGGTAAACAAAGCTTAGGCATGAAGGCAAAAGCCTCTGATCTAACCTACATCAGACTCGATCGAGTACAGATGTTTGTCTCGTGCGTGTTATGTTGACATAACTACTCATTTTCCATTAAAGATTCGATGAGTGAGATTATAAGTAACAAATGGAACGCTCTTACAAATCGTTTATACTTACTTTTTTTGTAGAACAAGAATGTAATTCCTTTTTTTTTGTTATGGATTATTTTATTGACAAGAGTGTCCAGTTCAAAGGAAAAAGGTTAACCGAAAATTTAAAAAAAATCGCTTTCTAACGTTTGACTATCAAAGTGCTATTAAAAGAACCTCAGCAAATGGGTATGAAATTCTAAAATTTCGTTACACTATACGTATATTTTCCGGTTACCTAAACATTAACCATTAAAGAGTAAACTAGAGGAAAACACCCACTCCGTTATTAGAACGAAAGGCCGGCAAGGTTGGTTGCCTCAATCTTTTAAGTCAAAGAAGCTAGAAACTCATGCTTGGTGCGCACCTTCAAAATCACCCTAGAACTAGTGGCAAGAGTATTCAGTATCATTAGTAACGATGTGAGCGGAAAAAAATCGCAACACCCACTTTTTGATTATTATATAATGTATAAGCACTATTGAGAAGCCTAGTGACACGAATAATTTTACCATACCGTGTAAGATGTGTTTATGCAATGTAGGAAAATATCGATGTATTATGAACAATTTATATTTAATTTCTAAGACTGATCATTATTGTTTAACGCCAAAACTTATTTTATAATCATACTCTTTTAAGAAAACGATGATGGCAGGGAAGAAAGCAAATAATAAACATTGAAATTATAGACTTTGTAGTGATCATGTTTTGCAAATTTATTATGGTTGCTAAACATTCACAGAGTGTCAATAAAACAATTAATACTCCCGTGAGTGCACAACAATTTGTTATTAAACTTTGTTCATTTTTGCTATGTTGAATTTGCTATTGTTTTTTTTTTTATAAGTTATATACAAATGTGTCTTAAGGAAACATCAAAGTGCTGTAGCACCTTGGTCTTCGCTATTTGAGAAGAAGATTATTCAATATGCAGGGTCAAGCCCTTAACATACTGGTGCCAGATATTGGACTAGAATGACACTGCTTAGGCGGTCTTTTGTGAATAGAAGAATGAAAAAAAAAGAAATAAGGAGCCTGGGAAGGATAAACAACGATGATTGCTCAAAGGTTGGCGTGGTTATAATCAATGACGGTGCAATTCAAAAACTGTAAAGAACTAATAAAGTAGGTTAATCAACTTACTTTAATTAAGCTGAGCTGCTAGCCTTCTTTCTTGATGGTTGCGTGGGTCCACAAACACCTTTAACAATAACGGAAAGGCTTCAAACTTCATTTAAGATTCTTTTCTAGTGAAAATGAAAGAAGTAACTCAAATTTAAATTTATCGATCTTCGCTCCTACTGCGGTTTAAAATGTTTTGTCTTGCAAAACCTCTTTCATTAAGTAGTTTTAAAATTGTAAAGCTTGATCAACTTGTGGGAAGAACAATGCTTATAAGCATAAGAAGCCAAGCCGATTGTTTTTGTGCATTAAAGCGTTGACAACAATTCTTGTTAGGACTGGCTGTTTTATCGATGTCAGTAGGCCAATAACGTTAAAAATAAAAGATGAGCTTCAATAAGTAAAATAAGCACTACAAAACGGATTTGACTTACCATCCTATGAGTTGCTTAAAAAAGATTAAACGTGGAAAAAAATCTCCTCATTTTTAAAGGAAGAAAATAATCAATATTGTGTGGTGATTACAAAGTAAATTTCCTAGTGCATATTTTTGAAGTGAGTGAAGATGCTCTAAAAAGTCTGGTGTGTTTCAATAAAAGAATATATGTAATCACAGCAACCATATTCTCATCATCATCGACAGCAGTAACAATAACGGTGGCATGAACAACAAACAACAACGTCAAAAACAGCAACAATGAAAAAAAAACTAATCTAACACACTAATGGTTGGTGCTTTTAATCATAAGAATGTAACAGATGGACTAAACAAAAAATATAAGAAAGAAAGAGGAAAGTAAAAAAAATGGAAATGGTTTTAAACGAATTACTCCACTGACCCAAAATCCAGAGCAAAAATAATAAAGAAGAAAAGCTGTAAATAACGCCGCACTCAGCACTACCACTGTAGCCGTTAGCACTGGGTGTTGTTTACCCTAGCGACGACGTGATGGACAAACCAAAGAACTCCGAGTGCGGCGTATCGCTCTAACTTTTGTGTGTTTCACTTGCTCTGTGTGACAAACCAAACGGTTCCCATTACTCTCACCCTAAGGTATACTTACCAGCAGAATTAACCACAAACACCCGGGTAATTCAAACAGATTTAAATTTCTTTCCACCCCCCCCCCCGTCACAACGACTTATTGATCGCTATCGAGTTCATACAGTCACAGACGGAGAGACAGAAAGGAATCTGTGAATGGCTGGAGAACAAACAGAGTGGAGAAAATCTCTAGAGACTGTTTCTGTTACTGTACTTACAAATTAAAGATAGAATAGCGTTAATGCGAAAAGAAAGTTTGATTGGTTTTTTCCACACAATCGTGAAGCCGATGTGACAATAATTTTCCAGCAAATACTAATTTGTTATAATCCAATGTTGAGCGAACACTATTGAGGAATGTACGATCAAAACAAATTGATAGTTGTCTCCCGAACCACAAAGTTTTTTCAAGTAAAAACAAATGCTTTCACGTCTCGTGCTCTAACATAATAGTATATTACGTTTTTTCTCTAACCGAGACAGATTTGTACAGGCAGAGGTTAGAGCTAAAGGCAACATCATTTGAGAAGTAATCTTACTTTTGATAGGAAATAATATACATTGCAGATATCTCAAATATGTCCAAACAAAAATTCTCATTAGTAACTTACGAACTAACATCCATTACAAAAAACCATGCCATAGCATTCAAGTACAAATGTACTTGTGTATTGTTGGTCAAGCCCGAAATCTTTCAAAATTACCTAATGTGCTCACGAATCAAATTGGCTCAGATCCTCGACGCTTAACATCACTGCTTTAAATATAGGCTGTATCTAAGCAAATTTATTTAAACTGCACCAATACCGAAATATGCCCAAACTAAGTTAATGGCGCTTTATCGATAAACACACACATTTTTATTTCGGATCCATGCTTACACTCGTATTGATACGACGTCATTTTAAAAGTTACAAGCTATGCACTCATGTGCTATGTACAATGAAGTCATTAGCCATTTTGTTAACTTCAAAATAACTGATTGTTAAAAAAGAAACCTTATACAGATAATTATACCTATGTACAATCGAGGTTTGACAGCGAGATCTAGGTTGAATTTCTCTATCGCATCGTGAAACGGACAGCAAAGCCTGACAGATAAAATAGAAAAGTGGTCAAGTAATACGATCTACTATTCAATCTCAGGCAATCATAAGATCAAACAACCCACGCTGTCTAACTTGTCATATTTCTGAACATATGTTGTTATCGGAACCATACATAAATGTGATTCTATATATTTTCTCAACTTCAAAACGCAACTTATGTGCCAAATTCGTACTCTGTATTGCTATTTTGTCAATGAATCTAAAAAAAAACCTTGAAACAATAACAAAAGATGAGTAAAGTAATATCAGGAACCCCCACTACCCCCACAAAAAAGAAACATAAAAAACAACAACAGCATTCTCAACAAAACTTCTCTTTCAAAGGCAAAATAGCTACTAAAACGTATATCCCATTCAACCAAAAGCTTTGAAAAAATATGAAACTATGAGATAAGTTATTTTTACTACTAGTGCTCCTCGTCGTCGTCCTCCTCATCCTACTACTACTACTACTACTACCACCACCAACCACTACTACTACTACTACTACTACTGCTACTACTTACTACTACTACTACTACTACTACTACTACTACTACTACTACTACTACTACTACTACTACTACTACTACTACTCATGATAATAACAATAGCTACCACTTACTTACTAACTTGCTACTACTAACCACCAAGTATTAGTATACAATCACTACTTCTGTAATAACTTCACTTCCTATTATTTCAATAACTTAATTCTGCAAACTGATGGTGAGAGTATCAAGACACAAACTTGTTCTTTCACGCCCAGCCCTCTTCGCTTGGTTACTGGAACTTCTACTGGAGTTTCTTTTTGTTAATGTCTTTGTTTAATGGGCTCTCAGAGTCTGAAACTCCATTGGGTTTTTGAATAAAATGGTTTAAGCAATAAAGAAACGAACAAACGTGTTTGCGGGTTTCAACGTGTTTGCGGGTTTCACGATCTAAAAAAAAACAAACAGTCCTAATTGTATCGAGTGAAATTAATGGGCTAAATTTCCGATCTCTGAGAAAGATGTAATATAATCATGAAGTATAATCGATGATATTGACTTTAAAAGGAGAAAAAACGTTCTTAACCTAATGGTTCACAAAAAAAACTAAAACCTTTACTATTAAGTCATAAAATTTAAACTTTACCGTACAGCTAGGAATGGTGTGTTATATTTTAAACTTTCTGTGTTTTTATTAGAATAAGTACTAACAATCATATCTACTACTGGGATTACCCAAGTAGGCATTAATCTACATCAATCACACCACTATCATCACCATTAGTGTCGAATTGGAAATTAGATTGACCTTTTTGATTTGTCATTCTATTCGCCGTTTGCACCTCAATATCGTAAATTAATATTTTCAGATCACACTCGTTATCAAATAGATTATTTAGCCAAAAAGCCATCTATTAATGTCATCAAAGCTGTACTGAGGAGACCCATGGCCAACTGAACAACCTTTACTTGAATGCGATAATATGTTCAGAATCAAAATATTAACATCTTCCAAAAGCCTTTTCTATAGAAAAATAATTGTTTTAAGAATCAAGATAAATGTTTGAATAAATCAGTAACAATGGATTGTAAAATAAAGAAACAAGTATATATAGTTCTCAGTTTAAGAGTTATCTATCAATCCAAGTGACGAGTGCATAAGAAAATCTGATGCTCATAAAAAGACTTCTGTTTTATAGACGAAAAAAAGCGCTGCCAGGGCACATGCCCGGAATGCATTTTCCTACTATACACATCAACAAATTAAACACCATCATTTATGAACGTTTAACCAAACGCAACACAGGGATGATTCAATTTATTTCAGCGGAAAAAAGAAATAAACAAGAAATAAAAAATGAGGTTATAGATTTATCTATTGCAAACATATCAGGATAGACGCGACAGACAAAACAAAAAACGCCGCCGAATAATTCATTTATCTGAAGCCCTAAAAGACTTGACGTTCACACATTTGGTTTTTTTTGGGCCAGGTTTTTAGAGACGGAGGAACAAATTTACGATAACATCTTGTTATCTGCGATGAAGCCTCATGCATATTTATGATGATATCAAATAAAGCGGTTGTCAAGCCGCCTCACAATTTAAATCTGATTTCTAAGATAAAACCAAACAGCTAACAAAGGGCGGAAATGAATAGTTGGCTTCTTTTCAGCATATGGCGTTGTGGGAATTCAATAAATCAGCTTAGACAAGAACGAAAGAGAGAGAGAGAGAGAGAGAGAGAGAGAGAGAGAGAGAAGCACAGAGACAGAGAGATTGTCTCCGGTAAAAGTAAATCAATCTGTATTTGCTGCACAGAGGATGCGATAAAAGATAATCATCTTTAGACCGGACCAAAAATATGTTGATATCATTACGACCCCCGGCAAATAAATCAGAATTGTAAGTGTTACGTTTAATTCATGGTATTTCCTAATTTTTGGTTGTGAACAGCATGGTCAGAGCTACCATACATTGTGCCTTTGCATTACTTTAAAACCTGGTTGCGATAAGCAGTTTTGCCTTTTTTAAAGGAGATAATAGGTTCACCATCATCGTTCCTTTTCACCAACTCACAACTGCTAATTCTAAAACAACAGCAGGAACAGCAGCAACAACGACACAGTAACTGCTAATGCTTCTGCTACTCCTCCTCTTCTGCCTCCTACTTCTTC
>BMAT01009340.1:96523-107629 GCA_019649035.1 Elysia marginata | reverse complement strand
AGTAGTAGTAGTAGTAGCATTAGTAGCATTAGTTCTTGTTGTTCGCCGACTTAATGATAGTTAAACATCTATGACCGAGCATGTATTTGATGATTAAGACTCAAATATATTGCAATAACAACTATAATAAGGTGTGTCACGAACTTATTTAAGACTTGAATACTTTGTGCGTGAAATTGGCACTGCATATACCCTCATCCCATTTTAAACTCTGGTTCAATTAAAAAATATATTATTAATGATAATCCTGATTCCTGAAAAAACCAGTTGAGTCAGGGTATGAAAATCTTTCATGAACTAAATGAGTTCATTTTTAAAGGATTGTTTTTTAAAATATACTCTTCATATTCTTTTTCGTTGTAATTTCACGAAGATTTTTCGCAACGCAAAGATGAGTGTATCTGGAGAGGCTTGCCGTAGCTCACAGCTTGGAATAAAGGTTAGGAAACTGGACAACTTGTAATCTTACGTAAGACTATTTGTCTGAAGAGACGATCAGACCCAGACAAGACAAACACCACGAGATTTACAGGTTGGGATGCAATAAATAACTGCTATGGAAGAAAAACTGAACGCGGTGACAGGAATGGTTTTGCTGCCAGTGGTGAAGTAGGCTAGATCCAGTATGCTTTTTTATGCAAGCCTCGCAGAATTCTCAGTAGTGAGATTAATCTTTCTCTGTTTTGGTCCAAACTCTATGTCAAGTACGGCTTTTCTTGTACTTATAATGAAACAGCGAGACAAACAAAAGATTTACAAAAATTATCATGTCGCCTCTCAACCCAGCCTTTACTTTTAATACGGTTGCTTTGGAATTCCTCATGGTTTAGATCAATTTGAGATACTGGAAAGAAAAGATGACGAAGAGGAGGGGGTGAGTGCACGTAATTGGAGGACTGAAGTACATTTTGGTTAATGCGTTAATGCCTTTCGGAGACAACAACGAATGAGCGTCAACGTTTAAAAATTTAATTTGCATCAGTTCTATTGCCAGTGACTCTGACCCAGCCATGAGACGCCGATCCTGGGATTAGAAGGGATTTCACGTTGCTGGGCTTTGATGGATGAGCCCAAAGTCTCCACTGCTAAGCTCTTCATTGGTTCGTACTGGCGTTACTTGAGAGGATGCTCCTCCCTTGTAAAGAGTATTTCACAGAACAATCGATTAACAAAAAAACACAAAAACATGGTAAGCTCAATTTTTGTTTTTGTTACCCTGTCTCGTGGTGTTTCGAGGCGTTATATTTGTTATGTGGAAATCTAATAATTTAAGTGCACATTGTTAAAACAAACTGAGATGTTGGGTTTGTACATCTCTGTTGTGGTATTTTTTTGCGAATGCTGGTGCAAGGCTTGTTCTATCTCTCGATAGTATTCCATGCTTATCATTTCATATAAACGGAGAATTCTTGAACAAATTCAAAACAGGCACGGTTTTGAAAAGCCATGTAGAAATCTCATTACAAAGAATAACTTAGCTAGTAAGACGTTATGCAGCACTTGCTTTAGATTTTACGGTAAATTTAATAGGTTTAAACTGGAATTCAGCCTCAGAACTATACCTTCTCCCTGCCGAAGTTTTAGAATAAGAAGAACTTTTCTTTCAAAGAAAAGAAAAAATAAAATATAGTTTGATAGATTTGCTAAAAATTCCTGAGTTATGTTTTACTGCATGATTAATACTTTTTTTGAAAGCCATATCGGTATTTTAATTGAAATACTCTTTACCTGTAATATTATACCATCAGGTTTTCACACCTTAAAAGCATTTCACACCAAATTAAAAGGAAAGAAAGGAATTGGGCCGTTTGAAATAATACAACCGCTTCATCGTGCGGCAATAGAATTAATTTGTAGTTGTAAGAAGCAGTGTTGGTAGACTTCAAACTCAGCGAACACTTAAATGAAGTTATTATTTCAAAAGTATGAAGAAAATTGCTACTGATTTTAGGAAAAGGTACGCTCAAAAGGAAAAAAAAACCAACTTTTGAAAACTATCACCCGCCACACTTGTTTAACTCATGCCTTACTCACAGTCTTTGGGGCCAGTTGGAAACGGGAGGTAGCCACAACAGAGTCAGGTTGTTGTTTCAGCCAAACCCTGGGAGAATGGCTAACTTACCGCATGCTAATTTGGTTATGTTTCGATAAGAGCTAAACTGTGTTTACAATTATATAGCCTTAGGCAACATAGGCTGGCAGAGCACAAACTAAGTAAGCGATACATTAAAAGGTCCCGAAAATAGAGTTTCCGTGAAATTTACAAGACTTTTCATCAAACGAGAATTTGTCTGTTAGACATCAAATATGCATCATGAATAATAAGTTTAGCTTACACGGAGCCAGTAAGCACGCGGTTGGCAATATTTTTGAAGATAGTTAATTCACTTCAATAATTTTTTCCTCGATTAAAGTAATCTCCTATTCATTTTCCTGTTATATTAATGCAAACATTCAACTGATTTTGTATCTCCTTTGACTTTCTGATGTCACAAAAAAAATTAATGGAAAAAAGAATTAGTTCTCAACTAACAAATCTAATTGCCACTAACGTTTCATACGCTTTAGTGAGGGCGTCCTTATAAAAATTAGTTGAAACCATATCTCAAACTATTACGACAAATTTACAGAAGATGAAATTTCAATTTTTGTGACAAATAGTTTTTAATAATTTCTGGGTTAATAAGGTGGGCCATGGTTACGTATTAAGTCAAATGACAGAAATTCGAATGCAAGTCTCAAACCCATTTTATAGATTCAAATGCTATCTTAGAAAGTAATACTATGTGCGAATCACCTGAAATGACACAAATTTTCTGAATAGTAATTTGAGTAAAAGAACATCTCAATATCTTTTCATAGAACCAAACAATATATTTTATTCTGAAGGGTTAGAAGTTAAAGAGGTTGACAGCAGGTCAGAGACAGCACGCCATGTCATGCTGTTATAAGTAGATTACGGTAACCATGCAGTCCCCCACCCTGTCAACATGGAACTACTGTGTCTCAGGCAAAGCCGTGGAATGTAATGGCTAATTATTACAATTCACAACGGGAGAGGATCGAGGTGATGTGAGGAGGGGCTAAGGAAGCTTTATCACTGTGCCTGCTGCATGTCGTGTCTTGTCGCAATTAGATTTCTATTTCGAAGACTCCTAATTTTGGACTTGGGGTATTACTTACAGAAGCAAAGACGGTGTTCGCGGTTTTGATGCACGTTTCGAATTTCAACAAGCGTGATTCGAAAACTATGTATTTTCGTAAAGTATCCATATCTCATCGTGTTGGCCTCTCACTTTCTCTGTATTTCTTAACGAACAGAAAACGACCCGCAACATCATCTCAACGTTTTTGTGTCTTTCTATACAACCTATTAGTACTCTTTCTGCTTCTGGTCCCCTACTCCCCCTTTTTCTTTCTCCCCTTTACTATGTTTATGTTTATTTTTGTCTTCCATAGTTTTATTTTCCTTTGCTTTTCATTCAATGCTAAAAAAGTCACATTCACGGAGAGAAAATAAAGAATCAATTACACCGCTCGCTTGTAAACATTGCAAAGTTTGATTAAATCATATTTGAAAGGAACTTCGATGGTCACCAACCTTGTTTTCTGTCTTTGATCCTTTATGTAGAACAGACTATGAAATATGCATGAGGAGTTTTGGTGAAGCATCTAAATGAGATGAAGACCAGCTTTGCCTCTGAATCTTTTCTGAATTTAGACCCCATCAGTTTCGCTTAAGTATTCCCCGTGGTTTGTTTAGTACATGTAAAAAGTGATTTGCATCTTTGTAGTTGTTTGATTTTCTCCATCTTCCGCATAGATATTTCCGTCTTTTGTATCGAGTGTTAAAATTATGGCTTCGGTTAGTTGCCACGCCTCTTTCATTTCATAATAAAGACTGGTGAAGGTTTTTTTTTTCAAATATCCCATACTGTGAGCAGTGAGCCTGGGTAATAATATTTGCAGTAGCTGTGTGTATATATTTTAAGTCACGTGTATTTTTTATTGTGAAATAGACTATTTTGTGTTTATTTTGACATGTTGTATACCTCACAAATTTATGATTTTTAATGTTTATGTAAAATGTTTAATTTTTGCAATACCTTTTTATACTTTTTACTACCGGCTAACCACATTTTTGCCACTCTGTAAAGTTATTGTTGTTATTTCATGTATTTTAAAACCACTTATGTAGCGCATAGAGCATAATGTTATTCTATGAGTATGCGCACTACAAATGCTATCTATTATTATTATTATTATTATTACTATACATTTGTTGGACTTATTTTTCTTGAAAAAGAAGCAAAACTTTGGGAAAATATCCAAGTAACGTAATTTTATACATTGCAGTGGCTTTATGGCCTTTTATCATACAAGAGTTACTTGCTTTCATAATGTGTTGACTCCATAATTTATTTTGTCGACTATAATAGTCATTGTAGTTTAGCACCATCTTAGAAAGTAAAATTTTAATTGGTCTTCTATAGCTGCTGAGGATGCCATCCTAGACATAAAAATGTTCATTATATAAAAAACCCCAAGAAATCTAATTTTTTTCGTTCCTTAGTTATCTTATTGCTTCCTTAAGCTTCTTTATAAAGGCTAGATTATTGCGGAGACTTCAAATAATTTAAGCTGTTATTTATTATTTACACAAGGCAGCTAATATCGTTTTCAATTCTGTTAAAACTCTGCGAATAAAATATTTCACACGAATCAACTAGCACAGTACAATAATGGTGCCAAAATCTGCAAGCAGTCTAGATCTAGCTACACTTTGATCTGCAGGAAATCGAAGTCAGTAAACTATGTCTCTGCTCAATATCCGGACATAAAATCGCTCTGATCGTTGCGACATCACTCACTTTGTTATCGATGACTCTAGGGTGAAGTCTAAGCGCAAAGAAGTTAGAACTTGATAGAATTCAGGCTCCGTAAAAGTCTGCTGGATTTATCCAGTTCGCGAAAGAATGGCTGATTGGAATATTTCTTAATTTGTAACGCTGATGATAACTTATTTTGTGTTTCTGAAGACTCTGAGTCAAGAATGTAAACGAAATATTGTTTTGTACACCTCAAAATTATTCAAGACTAATCCACCCTTCCGGTTTTAATTTTCCCTAATAATATCATAATAGAGTAGAATATGTTGGAAACAGAGAAGGCGATTTAGGACGAGTAGAGGGGATCTAACCAGGTTATTCAATTTTTTATGTCGTTTTATGCACACAGAGACAGATAGAGAGAAGAAGAAGAAGAAGAAGAAGAAGAAGATGAAGAAGAAGAAGAAGAAGAAGAAGAAGAAGAAGAAGAAAAAGAAGGAGGAGGAGGAGAAGGAGGAGGAGAAGGAGGAGGAGGAGGGTTTTATGAAGCTACTTATTATAGTAAGGGTGATAATTATAGTACGGTGCGTTTACATAGCGCCGGATTTCCAAAGGCGGTTTACAGATTATCACGATATACACATTTTACATGCACACTTTACTTTCTTTTCTCAAACACGCAAAAGAAAAGAAAAAAAAGAATCAGGATCATCCCAGCTGTCAAAAGAAGTTGCATGCAAATGGGTGATCTAATTATTTTAACAAACGTTCTCATTTTAAACCCACAATTCACTGGGGAGAGAATTCTAAATTTCGAGGGGATATGCATAGAACGTAGTTTTGTCTTAACAATGGAAATTTTTGAAAGATACATAACAGTTGATCTTAAATGCATGGATGGGGTGTTGGTAGAATGAGGTTTTTAAGTTACTGAGGTGCTTTATTTGTTAACACACGAGGGCGGTTTCGTAATCTGTTCTAGATTTTACAGGGAGCTAAAGAAGAGATTTCAACATAAGGGTAACTCGTTCTGTCTGGATTTTTCTTAGTATGAGCCTTGCTGTCTTTTTTCGAATCTTAGTTGATTAATAAGGCCTGCATTAACTGGGCAATAATCTTATCTAGCAAACAAGACGATGAAACTAAGATTTGAATAGTTTTTTTATCTAGAAAATTTGAACTGTTAGCAACGCGATGGCAATGATGATCCTTAGGGAGTTGGTTGTCAAAAGTAAACTCCCAGGTTTTGTACCCTCTCGTTCAAAATAATCGACTCATGTCCAATTTCTGTGTCTCAGATGCCACTGTAGTCAAGTATTTTACTTATGTTAGAAAGAAATACCTGTCTTGCCTTGGTTTATTTTTAGTTTGCCATCAGTCATCCATTTAAAAAAAACCTTTTAATACATCTACCCATTCTGCTAATCATGCCTGTCACAGTCATCTGGACTTAGCAAAAAGAGGGGAATATTTCTTATTGAGAAAAGGACAATTTGTTTTTAAAAACTAATGTTTTACTAACAGAAAAGAGTCAGATTTTCAAAGCTCCTTATCTTACGTCAATAGGAGATTTTCGGTGAGGCGTTGAGATCAAAAACGGGAAACACAATATTTCATGCACCCTACTGTCCTTCAGAGCATAATCTGTAAAAATAGGCTTTTGGTGGAGCTTAAGAGACTGCTTCCCTTGGACTTTCAGGACAGATTAACAAGCGGTTTTGACTAAAATTTGTTGATAAAAATCAATTGTGTAATTGTAAGCTCAAAATAGGTTCAACTTTTTTGTAACCAGGCACACTCATTTTTTTAAATTTTGTACCAAAATTCAAATCCTACAAAAAATCTAGATCGATCCATGATAGATATAACTTGAACGTCGAAATGCCTTCGATACGTCAAGCATTGGACTTCATTCCTGGCGCAAAGCAAATTTTTTTTGGCATTAAAAAGTTCGGCTTTCATGAAAAAAAAACATGACAATTAAAGGAATCAAGACAGCTGTGAAAACCGTGTCGCCACTGAGTAGCACCATGTTGAAATTTGTCTTTCATCTTGCACATCTTGCGCGATCAACTTTAGGAATTAGATAGACTTTATGAATGGAAGTTTTCAGCAGTGTTTGTTTTTCTAGGTTTCGAATGCGGTAAGAAGTCTTGGTTGGATGGTGCTATGGGAAATTTTTTTAAGACAAAGAAAATAGTGCACAGCGAAAAATTCGATAAGTGGTAGGTTTTATGAATGAAATATGTTTCTAGCCTTTCTGTTTCTAAATGTAGATCTCAAAAGAGTTATTAAGCTTGGGGACAACGATGAACAAAAAATTTAAAGTTTTTAGCAATTACATTTACACCCAATTTAAACATTTGTTTGCTGCTCTTAATTGCCTTTAAACGCTATTTAGAGTCTAAAACTAGGCCTTAAACTTGTCATAGGTGAAAAAAAATAAGAGAAAAAATAGGAAGAGAATAGAGAGTGAGAACAAACAAAGCATGTACATCTTTTATTCAGAGAGAGAAAAGACTTGTTATAAATAGTGTTTCAAGCTAACAAGAACGGTAATGAGCAGGGAATGAAAGAAATTTAAAAAGATACTGTTTGAATAATCCTTTTTAAACCGACGCCTTAGAATTTTGGGGGATGAGTTGGGGGTTGACAGAGATTTCGATAAAAATATAGAGGAAAGCATACTATTTTTATTTCGCCCACAGTAAAAGTTTTATAAGCTAACAATAAAACTACGTTCTACAGTTCGTTTCAAGAGTTTAGTGATTTTTTTTTTATTTAGCTTCAAGTCAACAAAATCACATACAAAAGTCAGCTTCATAAATAGCTAGAGGGAGAGAGGTGAGACTATAGAGAGCGAGAGGAGGGAGAGAGACCANNGAGGCTGGAGAGAGAAGAGAGGAGGGAGGGAGACTAGAAAGAGAGTTATTAAGGCGTCGGTATCACAATATGAGAGTGAGCGATACAAGAAAGAAACGGAAAGGGTAAAATGAAAAGAGAAGGTTTAGAGAGTGCCTTGCTTTTTTAATATTATAGAATTTAAATGAAAAATAGAGACAAATATGATGAAAGGTAAACATGAAGAAGGTACATGAATTTTAGAAGGTTCTAAATTGGTTGATGGGGTTAGGTTAGGTTGTTTGAATTTTAACGTCTCTTTTCGACTACAAAGCTATATCAGAGACGGTGCTTGGGACAATTGAAAGCGTGCTGCCAAACTGTCATGTAAGGAGCGCTTGCATACACCACACCCAGTCACATTATCCTGACACCGGGCCGACAAGATGGTTGATGGGGTAGGAAAGTGAGAAGGGAAGGGTGACAAAGAGGAAGGAAAGAGTTTGCAGATAGATATTACGTAAGACTTTCTAAAGGGAGTGTTCAAAAAGCTCGGCTGTATTGCGTTATCTTCCTGCCGATAGTGGAACAATTACCCCTGCAGCGCACGTTTCGATTTTGAAACGTGTCGAACTAGATCAAGTTATCTATGTAATAATCGGCTTTCGGTTGAGCTCCAATCACTATCTCCTCCATAACCACAGAACCGATTTGGATGCGGTTTTCACTGAAATTCATAAAAAAAATTATTCTGTGATCTGATTTGGTGTACGATCCTGCATATTTTCCGCAACTATAATAACTCTCGGCCTAAAGTTACTTTTTTCGTAATCCTCGCCGGTCACTCTTTTCATTTCTACTTTAGAATCTTCATCTTCTAGATCTAGAAACCACAAAAATCTAGATCTAGCCATGCTGGGTTGTACTTGAACGTCGAAATTCGTTCATGAAATGACGCGTTGCGCTGGTGCTGATAAAAAAATTTTTATGCGATGAAAGAATATAGTGCGAAACGCAAATTCGAACGATGGTAGATTTTATGAATGATTATTACGTCATTCTTTGCTCTTCACCGCCAATGTAAAATTTTAACCTAGCCCTAATGCAGTTGGGAGCACAACAAACTTTATGAATGAAAATGTTCACCAATGTTTGTGTTCTAGGTTTCTGATAAAGTGATAGGCTTGCTGACAATGATAAACTGAAATCTAGATCTAGACCTAGATTAATTTTGTTTTCTTTGGAATGGGTGTGCGTGAATTATTGTCAAGCTTCAAGCCGTGATTTTTCTTTAAGTTAAAAAGCTGAATGAACAAAACGAATAAATCTAGAATTTTTTTTATAAATAAATTGTTTTGTTTGCTTGCATAGTAGCTTATATCATCCATGTCATGGCATTTAATAAATGCCGGCATCTAGCTAGATCTAGGTGAAGAAGATGAAGAAATCTACAGAGGGGCTGAGAGACAAGAAAGAGAGAGGGATATATATATATATATATATATATATGTATATAATTATACCCTTACGTTTGCAATAAAACAGAGAATTACTGACTAAAACGGGTGATTCTGGCAAGGAGAAACTATAATGA
Source organism: Elysia marginata (assembly GCA_019649035.1). Lineage (NCBI taxonomy): Eukaryota > Metazoa > Mollusca > Gastropoda > Plakobranchidae > Elysia > Elysia marginata. The sequence continues at coordinate 98,365 of BMAT01009340.1, read as the reverse complement.
AAAGGGCAAGAAAGAGATAGCAGTGTGCAGTTTTGATTGATACTTTCCAGAGTAGAATAGGAGGACTAGGGTGAGAAACAGTTAGAGATTTCAAGGAGGGGGGGCGATCACTAAAATGAGAAAAAAAATGTAGTGAGGGTAAGAAAGAAAGACAGAAAGAGAGTTTAAGGGAGTGGCGAAAGAGATCACAGAAGGTAGAACTAAAGCTGTTGGTATCTACTACATGTACCTTATCAATTACCGAGGCGAAGCACGGGCTGCCATAACTAATTTAATGTAATGATGAACTGGGTTCAGCTTTATTTTAAGAACTGACGAGTAAAACCGATATATCTAAATTGCTTTCTCGTCAATGTGATGAATAGATCTTAAAATGAAATGGTTTCCACAGATATAAATTACCGACACCGCATTTTTTTAAAACACTGTAACATGTTTACCGAGTGTTGTAACTTGTAGTTAGTATTGATTTACGCGTCTAATTTCACCGCCGTGTGTGAAAAACCGTGAGTTTACGGAAACCAGACTGTCATTGAAAGAGAGCGGCAGGTCAGAGATCAGCTGTCATAGTCCACTCGCTCTTGGGTCGTTTATGGTTTAGGGTCAGAGAAGGTATCGAGAGACAGCATTATTTACAATACGCATGCCATGCGGTTATCATAGAAATGTTGTTGATGGCAAAGGAAATGTTTTTTCCATAGAAACAGATTGCAAGATGGAGGCAGTGGAAATTTTGGAGCGATAGATAGAGAAAGAAAGAAAAAGCTAGAGAGAGAGAGAGAGAGAGAGGGAGAGAGAGAGAGAGAGAGAAAATTGAATTGAATTGAACTTTATTTTATTTTACAACGGTAGCAAATTAGGCACAGTGCCTTTTTCATTTGGACGTTAAATATAAACATGATATTATTACATAATGCATGAAATATCTTGAAACAATCAAAGGAACTATATAAATTGAAAAGAAATTGTAAGCTAAGCACAGTTAAAAATATTTTGATAACATGATGAACATTCATAAAAGTAATATTGTTAATAAACTCATTTAGCGGTGAGAGAGAATGATGATGGCGATGATGATGTCGTTGTTGATGTTGGTGATGATCAGAGATGATGATGATGATGAGAAATGAAGATGATGATAAAGATGGTGAAAATGATAATGAAATATAGTAAAAATAGAATAAAAAACATTAATAGGAAATGATGACGACGATGATAATGATGATGGTGTTGAGAACAAGAAAGATTGAAAAAAAAACATGTAGTAACCGATATAAAAACATCAATTACAATCAACACATAATCTAATAATATCAAACATAGTATTTGTAATGATAATGATAAGAAGAACAATTAATTAGGACCCGATGATAATTGCAAGTTATCACAATAATTATCACAAAAAAAATCCCAATAGACACCAATCCCCACAGGCTCAATAGGAGGAAGTATAAACAAATGTCATTACAATGTCCATGGAAATTGAAGTATAGCAACAGATGTAAGATAGCGATCTGTTACTTCTTATTGTGACCTTTCACTCCATAACTTGCTATTTTACCATTTTCACGCCTATGAGATGTGGCTCATTCTAAACTACAATTAGGAATTGGTATAATTCAACAAGTGCCACCTTAAACTCGAATGAAATCTTGACAACGATACAGAGTGTTGTCTTATATTAGAAGGTAGAATGTTAGTAAAAGCAATAGCACTGAAACAAACGCTCTGACTCTTGAAAATATCAACCCTAGGTAAGGGTAAAATAAACCGTTTTGTGTCATTGGAGCATGGTGAAAATAAGAGAGAGAGAGAGAGAGAGAGAGAGAGAGAGAGAGAGAG
>BMAT01009340.1:73031-96495 GCA_019649035.1 Elysia marginata | reverse complement strand
AAAATAACATGAACATGAGAAGTTACTGTATAGAGTTCGAATCTTTGAAATCTCATCAATAGATTAGAGAAAATATTTATGGATGTTCACATTAATAAAAAAAAAAAAACGTCACAAAGTTTTAGAGTGTGCAGTACGATTATCAATGTTCAAAACATAACTATTAAACAACATCAATATAAATATGTATAATTATAGACTTATATATAATAACTAGTTAGAGTGGCTTAAGAAGATGGAAAGCTTTATGGTTGGGCAAAGACCGATTGATAATCAAATGAGCTAAAGATAAATAGAAGAAACAAAGGAAGGTAGATAAATATTAAGATAGAATGACATACATATTTAAGTTTCGCAACCAGACCAAATGATTCGGATGTCGCATTGTCCACATTCTGCGCTTACAGACATAGAATTTTTTCGTACAGAAGTGAGTATTTTGTGGAAAGATATTTGAACTTTTGTTAACCAAAACTATATAGAAAAAGAAGAGAAAATGTTTAGAAAGGCATGTTTTCAAACTCGTAACTCTGACATCCGACTCATTTGAAATGGTCACGAGTCACAAGAGAAAATATAAAGTATATCATGTTGACATGATGGGAATATTAACATTACAGGTCTTAAACTGTTCCGTCTATAATTCACATTGCCTTTATTCTATTATCTCTAAGGAGCAGGTTGTTTAATCATGAAGATGGACTATGAGTGTTTGGGGCAGTTTGTTACCTAGAACGGACATAGGTGTAGTAGTTTGTTACCTAGAACGGAAAAAGTTTTTATAAGGACTGCCCGTTGATATGCAGTGTATTTGCAATAAGTGCATGCAGTATATGCTGAGATTCTACTGAGTGTTTAAAACCATGCAAATCCTAAATGAAACATATAAAACGCATCATTTATGTGTAGGCCAGTTGCATGCATTGGGTAAAATGAATAGGAAATCAAACGGAAACGCCCATCAAGAGGCGCGCATGCGCGCACGTAAATCAGCAACCAGTGACACAACTTGAAAAGATTTTAACACTCTTATAATTACCATATTATTGTAATTAGAGCGGATCCTCTCGTGAGGCCCATAAAGCCCTTTGCCTGGTGAGGCGTTGTAGGCTTCCTTTGGCATAAAACGGAATAAAAGCCCTCGCACGATAGGGAAATTGTGTTATTCTGAAGCTACTATTTGCTTTTTTATTCGCCACGGTATGAAATCAAAGCGGATACATTCACGTCGTATCTGATCATTTTAAAGCTCCTAGCTGTTATAATGTTTTATCACGTAATGATCAAAAACAAGAACTTTTAAACATCCAAATTAATAACCTTCGGAGGAGAGAGTAAACTGTATCTGGTTTGTTTTATCTTGGTTGGTACGTAAACCTGGTAAATGTGTGGAGTTGAGTAAAATGTATTAATTGGTCAAATAAAAAAGCTCACATGTTTCCTAAAAAATAGAGAGAAGTTTCAAAGTGATAAGCACCGTGAATTACTTTATTGCCATTATTGAAAAACATATTAGCACTTACAGTCATAGTGAAAAAAAAACGCGTGAAGTGACATGAAGTAAAAACACATTTAATATATGGTTATAATTATTATAATCATTCCGTTTCAATAAAGATACAAAGCGATGAAAGATCGCAAGGAATGTTAAAATAGTGAGAAAATAATATTGGCAAATCATAAACTTATAGACCATGCAAAAATTACTATGTCCTTTTTACAATTCTATACTTTATGATTCCACCGGCATAGTATGTAGTATTTCTCGAAAAATTCGTTCACGATGAAGGCCGCAATAGCAGGTTGATAAATCTCTTACGGGCACAGTTAACAACGCCTAGACTAGCGCACTGAAGCGTTGGACCAGGTGCAAAAAGTGATTAAAATTCATAATAGCATTAAATGCCTATGCATGTGTAATGCATTAAGTAGCGTTCTTAGTTTTTTTTATATTTTTCAACTGTTGCTATGGCAATTTAGAGTTTATTTTATTAACATATCAAACCTTATGCCCGACTATCATCGATCTACTCACTCACAGTACTGCACGTGACTCAACAAACAAGAGGATGACACTCAACATACAGGCATTAGACACCAGTAACGAACTACAAAAAGTTCAGGTGACGCTACCTAATGTATTAAACGTAAACTACAAATTAATGTACGAATATCTATCTCCAAGCGTCGACACATAATAAAAAAAAGATCTAACAGAACAGAAAGAAGATCACCAGGGTCTGGGTTAATCTGAATTCCGTATTATTTAACGCATTGAATGTGATGTTCAAGATAAGAGTATTAATTCATTGAATGACTCTTATAAAAAAGGTTTGAATTGCGTCAAAAAGTTGTCTAAGGCTAGGAAGAAATTGATTAAGGTCGAAAAAATAACTGCGTCAAAGGACGACCAAACACTTTTCAGTAAACCTTCTTTTTAGAAGATTAATTTGTGGACGTTGATAAACAAATAAGATATAATGAAAGCTTACTTTTGTTTTTTTTTACATCGTTTGAGGTGTTTTTAAACAGAGGAAATTCAGAAGTAGTGATGTGCGTTAGTTACAACTCATATGTTTTCAGTTAAAGAGATGTTTTAAAGAATTTTTACCTACCACGAGAGATGGTAAACAGCAACACAAATAAAGTAAAGTTTACTTTTTGATAGCTGAGTTTAACCCCATTTGGTGCATGAAATGGGCTGTAATAAAGCTATATTGAATTAATGCAAAAAATTATATTTCCAAGCTTGATATCAACTACTTTTAATAGAATGGACTTTAATGCTTTACAATCTAGCCTGTAGTTTTACCCAAAAGGCTTTAAATACCATGTCGCATGGAGAGCTATGTAGGAATAAAAGACTATCAAGTTTTGTTTGCCATTTACATGTAAACAGTTGATAAAGCGATGTCAATATACTTCATTGGTCGATTTACCGGCACTACACTCACCATCTTTGATTAGAGGCCCAAGAGTTAAACAATTTAGATTGATGCATGCCAGTATAGTTAGTATAGACGAACCAACAGGTTGAAAATGCAGGTACTAAGCTTTACTTATTTTTAATTCTTTGAGATTTTGGGGCCAATACCATCACAATACAAGAGCGGTTGTAACTTGTAGTTGGAAATTACCAAATGGTTTCGGATTATGTTCAAAAGGTGTTGTAATTTGAGAAAATGTATCGAAAATGATAATTCGGTTGCAAATCTAGAGTTATAGAGCTAAAGATGACTGTTGCAGATTTAAGACTAGTATACTATGCCGGTGATTCTAGGCGCTTGCTGAAGAACTCTTCTTCTAATGTTCAATTTACAATATGCACAATATATTGCCCATAATGATGCCGCCGCCAGTATTAAACCAGTGCACGTGACATCCCTGTGGGCTCTAGCAGCTATTTCTGCTCCATGTATGGTGTTCGACTGTTCATACTCCACAAGCGGTTCCCTGTCGACATGGCAAATAAGTGCACTGTGGCGTGCAATCTGATATCTGTTACTGCCTCAAAATCTCACCAATTAGGCTGGCTTTTTTCTCGTGAAAAGTAAAGGGAACTGTTTCGGAAATTGTGATAATGGGAAAACAATTTCGAAAGCATTTTCTAAGCTGTTTTATAATCGGAACCATTTAGCGGAAGGTTGAAACAGTGCTAGATTCAGTCGTTATGAGCTAGATATATCTGAAATGAACTATCAATCTCCTTCATAATTCTGTAATTCAGTAATATAAAGTGGAAAATAATGAACGATGCACTCCACAAAATACCAACTTCATCCTATTAGGTTTTGATTTTGTTTATTTGCATTACTTTTTTTTATTTTAACGGCGGCTGGTGAAAATGCATTGGTTGGTAAAAAAAAATAAATGAAATAGAGAGAGAAGCATAGAGATGAAAAAAAGAATGAGCGAGAAAGAGACTGAGAGAAGTTGACAGATAAATGTAAAATGATAGATAAAAACATAGACCAGCGAGCGATCTTCAAAGAAAGAGTAAAGGTAAAATAAAAAACAACTACTTTATCGTGAATTTCCGCTTAAAGCCTACAGCTTTCCACTGCTAAATTCATACCATTAAAATCTTTCAATAAGTTAACCGATTAAATTGCGTCAATGGCAATACGCAAGGCCAGAATTATTTGCTTAGGAAACTTTAATATTGTGCTGGCTAACGTATCTTTTATATGGAGGACCCCGGAGTCCTCTTTGACACCTCAAAGTATCTGAAATCGACTTTAAATGTGAGGCGTGAAGCGGAATGCAAAGTCTTTTTACAGTTAGAAATTTATCGACCGAGAAGAATTGGAACACATCAGTTTTCATGAGGAGCGTGGCTACTTTTCTGGAAAATAAACGGCTTATTTTTCCGTAAAAAGCCCTTTGTTAAAAATTTATAAGTGTTTTCCATTCTTCTATTGCCTCACTAAAACTTTTTTTTTCAAATCAAGCAATCCTTACTAAGTTTTTTCTGTTTTATGGTAGAAATAATATCCACTAACAAAGATCAAAATTCATACTCAAGACGCCTGTAATAAGTTTCTTTTCAAACAAAACTTTAACCCGGCCGAACAAACGCGTGCCAATGATAAGATAATATATTTATTTTCGCCTTCCCCTTCAGTATCAAAATCTAAAATGTAGCGTAACGCTTTTACTCAAAATAGTTAAATTTTGTTACAAGACGGTTTGGACTGCTTATGTTTAGACTTTGTATACGCCTGGTACACAAAATTAGAAACTTTGGAAGCGTTAATCGGCTGAAGCTACCTATAGTTTTTGTCACCTACGGGGATAAAATACACATCGACAGATCCAAAATATTGAGGACAAAAAAAATCGAAATTCAGTATTTCATTAAGAAAAATAAAGACAGAAAGCGGCTTAAAATGTTGGCGATGGTAAGTTTGTACATGCTTGCCTCAGGCGAAGATCTAATTAGCTTTGTTATTGCTTGCAGGTAGAATGTTCGTATTCTTCCAAGCATGATATCAGTCAATAAAGCGGCATTTATCGACACAAAGATTTTAGCCTTTTCGTTTCATTCTTAGAAAATCCCTTTGGCATTTTTTTTCCTTTCTGCTAACCACATATACAAAATCATAAAAGCAAACATAGTTTTATGATAGCTTTTTCTGTTTAACTTGTCCTAATTGTTTTTTTTTTCATTGTCGTCGACGATACTAGAACGATCCATGGTGTCAAATAAAAGAAATACAGTGAAGACAGGAACCGACCTGGTTCGTTGTTTTTCAATTGTTTTCACTTCCATTAACTTCTTGGTCTCTCAGACTATTAGTTACTTAAAAACTAATATTAATCTAGTTGCATTTCTACCTGCATTGTTTTTTTTTTCACATACGTTGTTTTTTTAGAATTCAAAACGTATTTCAAGAACTTTCGCAACACTGTATTTGAGATCTAAAAACATGTATCGGTTATGTTCATTCGATCACTTACTTCTACCATCTATTATGAAAGACACCTAATGATAATCACTTTTATTGATGCCTTTTTCCTCTTTCAAAGTCGTGTGTGTGTGTGTGTGTATACATGAACCCGACCTGGTCGAGTAATAGACTGGACTGTGCCAAAAGTTGCCTCTCTTTTCTTCAGGTCCTTACATAGTAACTGTTGCGTATATATAAGATGTTCAACTTTTAACGGATGAATTTGCATCTCATCAAAAAATTTTTTTCTTCTCTCAAAATCATCTCTCTGGCTACAGCTGTCCTCAGGCACCCCCCCCCAGCCCCCAATAAAATCACCTTCTCTTTATCTCATTTTCTATCTTTCCCATTTAGGCTACTCTTTTATACTCTTCTTAATGCTATGTAATTTTATAATTATTTTACAGGTCCCTATTTCCTTCTTTTTCTCATAATCATCACGAAGCAACATTTCGGTCTTCAAATTCTGTAACATGTAAGTAACTATGCCTCCAGAGCCAAAAACAAAAAAACCCAAACATTCTCACAAAACCTAGGCTAGATTTATACCTAGACCTAATCTATTAAAATCTAGATTTAAATAACCCTCTAGATCTAGACCTAAAAACCTATATTATCTAGATTAATTTCTAGAGTTAAATCAAATTTTAGAAATTTAATCTATACTTTAAATGTAGATCTAATTAAGATTCAACGACGAACTTGGGAAGCCGGTAATAAAAGGTCCTATAATTAAATTATGGGTTTTTTGGGGGGTTTTCTTTTGATTTCCGATCTTTTTTAAGCTGAGTCAAGTTTTAAACACTTCATCTAGGTTGTAGATCTAGACCTTATCTAGATCAACGTCGAATATTGTTTTTGGAAGTGTTTTTTTATGTTCTTGAACTTTTTATATTAAAGCCTAACTTTTTACGTTCGATTGTTTCAAATTTCAGACATAAAAGCTGTGAGTGTGATAAAAAAACGCGAACTTTAAAGCCGTAGCGGGAATTTCTAAGACACGATGCACAAAGACCATTCAACATGAGTTGAACAACACGTCATAGAAAACAACTAATTTATTGAACGAACATCAAGCTTTAGCAATGGCTAGGCTTCAAATTTAGATCTAGGAGTTTGCTTCGATTCATATTATAAGTCTTAAAAATAAGCTCTCTATACCTCCATTGCATTTAAAAATACGCCTAGTTTGCGTCCCGGATTGTGTAAATTTTCAGTGTCTGTGAGGCGTGAATCTCTAATACACAGACAGGCAGACACACAGAACGATACTGCAAACTTACATAATAAAAAAGATATGATGAATCGGGAGCAATACTAGCAAAATTGATAAAGGAATTATTAATACAATTTGCGCGAAATCAAATAGTTGGTCAATTGGCCATAGAATATTGATAGTGGCATTTTCTCTCCATGAATAAAGACCTGGTCGTATTTGCAGGAATGTAAAACGTTGCTTCGCACGTCGGCTGTACATCAAAAGATTAGACTACTTGACAAAACATGTTTTTCATATATTTATAACTCACTGATCCATTGTTAAAAATAGTTCCGAAAGCAACTGACGTTTGATGGAAACTCTTGCCAATGCCCATTTTCATTTATCTTCAGGCGCAAACACACACTATCTCTCTGTCCCTCTCCCCCTCTCTCTCCCCCTCTCTCTCTGTCTCTGTCTGTCTCTCTCTGTCTCTGTCTGTCTCTCTCTGTCTCTGTCTGTCTATCTCTGTCTGTCTGTCTCTGTTTCTCTGTCTCTGTCTCTCTCCCTCTCTCTCTCTCTCTCTCTCTCTCTCTCTTTCTCGCTCTCTCTCGGTCTCTGTTGCTATTACGCATATCACATATTCCTTTCTTTTCTTCATTTTTTTTCTATAGGTATCGCTCAACCACATTAAGCATGTCGATTTTAACAGTGTAACTATCTATCTCGCAGTTTTGTCCTGCTTTCGTTTTCCTTCATTTTATCGCCACACACCCTTAAAATCGAAATTGTTATTGTCTTCTTACTCTTTTCCTTTCCTTAGCTTTCTACTCGCTTTCTCATCTAACCCACTATTTTTGCGTTTAATGCGCGTGGGCTGGTATTTTTCAAAGCAGGAGCCATTTATCTTGCTGCGATGATTGCATGCATCCAAATCTTTTTTTGTCTCACGCGTATGTGCGATTAATGTATTATTTAGCCAGGCCATAATGCGCAGAAAATCTTTGGCGTCATGAAATTATCAAGCGAGGTGAATTTTTATAAAACAAGAAGCAACTCAAGTTGTGTCTTAAAGGCTGTTGAAGTCTTTACTTAATATGTGCGATTTAACTTTTAGACAAGACATATAAGTAACAAATAAAATTCTTAACCAAAATGTCTAATACTCCTTCATTGTTTCAGCCCATCTGTAGTTTCTCTATTGTCAAGTTTTAAACTAATGAGAACTTAAGTTAATAATCATAACTCGCGTTCATGATACTATGACATGAGTTCACATTTAGATCTGCACTGGGATAGGTGAGAAAAGCAGTGGCATATATATTAGGTCAGGCTTATGAAATTATCCCGTCTTAATGTGTTGACAAGGTGGATACAAGTTTTTCGACACAAAAAACCTGCTTTTTAGATATGCATTTGGAAACATAATTATGTTATAATATTTTTCTAGCTTCGCTTTAACTTTGATTTCCATATCTTCTTTGTTGGTTGTAAAATTAGTTGTGAAGTAATTGACGTTTTTTTGCAGAAAGCTTTAAGCTAGAAACGCCGCAACAGCAACGCTTGTTTATGCCTGCGTCTTATTCATTTTGGTGGTGATTTAAATAATCATAACAATAATATGTATTCTTTTTAAGATAATTAAAATTTTATAGATCGACAGATCAGTGGTTATATTCGAGCTTTATAAAATTCAAAAGACATTGAAATAAATTCTTGAGAATAGTATGCACATGTATGCATTAATTTTAGTGGTGTCAGGACTCTGACTTGCCGACCACCAAAGACTATAATACTGTCTTGCAAAACACTAAGCACAATTTCGATTCCCATGGAGCGAACGGATTGTGAAAGCACAAAAGAAAAGTCAATGGAAAAATTCCAAAGCGTAATTAAAAAAGACTATAGCGGCATACCAACCGGGCGGCGACATCGACAAACATCGCCAATCCATCTCACAGAACCAACATTGCCATTTCCACAAAGGGCAGCACCAGGAAGAGAAAGAGAAAGAGTTAATGATCGAGAGAAAAGGCCGCCTTCATGCTTTCCTCATATAATTTATTAGATGCCATGCCTTTATTGTTCTCGCATTGTGAAATCTTTAGGAAAAGAGTAGATCGACTGTGGAGGAGAAATACGTAAAAAGTGCAGAAGATGGAGAGAGAGAGAAAGAGAGAGAGAGACAGGCAGACAGACAGACAGAGACAGAGAGACAGACAGAGTGTAAGTGTTTGAACAAGGAATAAAATAATCAACAAAATAATTAGGCGAAGGAAAAGTAAGAAAGAGAGAGATATTGAGAGAGAGACAGAGAGAGATGGGAAGTTACATAAGGGGGGGGGGCGAGAAGGGAGAAACAAAGAAAGAATGTATGGCAGAGAAAGGTTAAAGCGTGTCAATAGGGGCACGCCTGGTTCTGCACTGCCTGATCTTCCGGAGCCCTCCAGGTATATATGTAAGTCTCGCTCCCTCCCAGCAATCAATACTTTACAATATTGCTAACAATAACTTGTACACAAACCCTCAATCAAAAGAACAATACCATTGTGTACAACAGATTTGACTTAAGCGAACTGGTAGGATCATGACCATCATGTTAAATTATTAAAAGTGGCAGACTAAAGATGAACAGCTGTGATAATGCAATGCATAAGTTCGATGAAAAAGTTACACTATACACCAAAATGTGGATGATNNCCCCCCCCCCCCCCATTCCCCCAAGTTGACTGTTTTTTACCCTGCCTCCAATGGTTGACACTAACTTTATTCGCAAGCAGCAGTTTCTATAAATTGTCCATTTTATATTATATTTCTATTCTTTACATGATTATGCAATTTTGTGGTGAGTCAAGGTTTAAAGCAAACTGAAAGATTGATCCCTAGTTAAAAACTAAAAGTCATAAAGGAACTGGAAACATATTACAGGCATATTGTCATTCTGAAAGTAATCCCTGGTTACGAATATTTGAGGGTCAATCAGTATGGCATTAATATTGAATATTTTCACTAACTATATACTGAGTATTCGCTTAATCAGGAAATCTTTAACAAAACCTTTTAGTACCACCCTAGATGAGCTAAGTGGCTAAAGTTTGAGTCATGTCGGCCAGTTATAGAGGTTTAGAAGGGTCATAATTATTATCCTTTAAGATTGACTTTTCTATGCTTATTGGATGATATATAATCTCCAACACAAAACAAGGCACCCGGAGAACGTGGAATAATACGCAAATCATCAAGACGACAATTTATCCTTTAAAAATTAAAGCGGAACCTGAGGACGGAACTGTCACCAATTCATAATGTTTTTGATGAAAGCACGTGTCAGTACTTGAGCCCACTCAACTAATTATTTGTACAAAGAAAGAGCGTGTGTAGTGTGTCTGTGTGTGAGTGCAACTTCTGCCATGCAGCCTCTCGCCTCCACCTGGTAATTGCCAATAGTGCCAGTGATCAATAGTCGCGGTACTCACGGTCTCAAACCATCCCCTTAGCCCTTTGTGTCTCACTGCAGGTGTTTTGGTGTACCCCAATTGATGACTCAACCACTCAGGTCCTAGAAGAGAATAACTGCATGGGATGTGTGATATGGTGTGTGTGTGTGAGTCATGCTTTGATACCCACACCCTCTGCCCAAAAGCAAAAGGGCAAAGATATTTAATATTGCATGCGATGAGTTAAGTGAGGACACTTAAAAATATATTGTAATTTTTTTATGCAGATGTATCATTTTACTCAAGTGGTTATTTCCATTGGTGATTCAATAATATTCTTCGTATTTTGAAAAGTACATGGATTAAGATAGTTTTGAAAGTGCTACCACTGAAAGAAGACCACTTAAATTTAAAAAAGGAACTGAAATCTAGTGGCTTGACTTAGTGTAAAATGCCTGTCAAAGTAATAAATTAGGATGGAATTTTTCATAAGTACAAATTTCATAAGTTAAAAATTATCGATGGTTATTGGTTCTCTTTCAGTAGCTATTATGACGAGTAAGCTGTTCACCCACTTCCCTCTCAGTTCTCGCCAATTATCTCGCACTCTCTCTCTTTCTCTCTGAGTCCCGCTCTCTCTCTATCTATCTCTCTCTCTCTCTGACTATCAACACCTATTTCTGTGAGAATTTAGTTTTAGTACAAGTAGAGAAAGTGCTTGACATTTCAATCGAAAAAGAGCTGAAATGTGTATAAGAAGCTAGACGTGACCTAGATCTACATGTGAAATGGATGGGACCAGCCATCTGGAAGGGACGATTTGACACTTTTTTATCTATCTATTTATCTATATATCTATATATCTATATATCTATATATCTACCTATCTATTCATCCATCCATCTATCCATCTATCTTTCTCCCGCTTTCTTTTTCTGAACTAGATCCCTTTATCTTTCTCACTTCCCTAACAGCGTTTGTCAATCATGGCAAGTCTCCAGCTGCCATTTTCTTATCCATTTTAATATTAAACTCATTTACTTCGCGTTTCCATTTATCAGGCTAGCGGCGTGCATTTAAACACGGCTGACCCACTTAGCTCGCCTATATTTAATTGTCAAAACAATATTTTATTTGGTTCCTAAATTTCGCAAACAGTTACAAATGACTGCACTGTAAACAATAAAACATTCACTAAGCAAAATCTCGTTGCCGAAGGTTTAATTGAATTTTGTAGGAAACGACTTATTGACATATTTTTTATGCTCACTCCGTATTCTTTTTCTCTTTACCTTTATAATGCGAATTGCGCTCATTCTCTCTCTCTCTCTCTCTCTCTCTCTCTCTCTCTCTCTCTCTCTCTCTCTCTCTCTCTCTCTCTTTCTCTCTCTCTTTCTCTTTTTTTTCTCTCTCTCTCTTCTCTTTCTACCTTTCGATCTCTCTATGTTTAAATATCTAATTCTTTTCTGTGTCAAATATTATACATATAAATGCACCTGCAGAGGAAATTCGTAGTTAAAGCCAGGAAAGCTGTCTTAAAAGAATTGAGGAAGAGGGGGCGGCTGTGCTTTTCTCCTTTTAGTTTTTTTCTCTTTCTGTTTCTTTTTTCTCATGGAATGAGGTGCTTTTTTAAACATATTTTTAGATTTCAGACGTTGCCCCTACCCTTCATTCAGCCGTTTATGTTCCTATTTAAATTATATAACTTTTAATTTACATAGTTATCCACTAACTAGCGTCATATGTGGTAAATATATGAGACGTATTTGTCATAATCATCTACTTCTTATCAATCTTTACTTTCCTAGCTAGATGTTTTTTCTCGTAGGTTTTTTTCTTTTTCGTCCTACATTTCATTTCATTTATTTTGTTCTCCTTACAATGACCTTCATCAAAATGGTATCGGAAATTTAAAATATAAATTCATTAAACACTTTGCAGTTTTATCCTTTTCAATCCTAACTTATTCTTTCCTTTGTTTCAAACCAGATCTTTTCAAAGAGCGGCCTTTTCAAGAGTAATTAATTTCTTAATGCCCTTCACGGATATTCTTCAGCATGCTCACTCGCTATATCTTATTCCACATTTCTTAAATTGGGTTAAAAATTAACTCGGCGTTGAGTGTTAAGTAAAGCTTTAAATAAACAGCTTTATTTGGTTACAGCATTCCCAGGGATTATGAAGCGAGAGAACCGCTGGAAACATTGAGTACTCTCGACTCGCGTGTACAAAGGCTGTGGAGTAACACTGAGGCATCAAACCAGCTTGTTTCAATGGATCAAACGGAACCGCTGGAAAATGAAGTTTGCCGAAGGTATCGAAAAAAGATTTTTTTTTACCTTCACAAGGTGTAGAGAGACTTTAAAAAATTGGTGCAAATATTGATGCTAACTCATCCATTTTAATGGAGGTAATGCCACTCAAAAGATTTAGTTTAAGGCCTGTTGTTTGATGTACGCGAGCGAGGTTTTTTCCTCACAAACGCTTATTGAAAGGTTGAGAGTGGCGGCTGATATCCCGTCACTAGAGTTTATTTTCTTCATTTAGTAAACCTTCGTATTGCTTGCCCTGAAAGCTATTCCTGTGACTGTTGATCGATCCATCTCTTTCCATATATGTCTCTCTACATGTATCGATAAATACAAATGTCAGAATTAAACTTTTTAACCGGTTCCTGTTAACAGCATTATCGAAAAGTTGAGTGTTTAACTTTAACAAAATAAACAAAATATAGACTTCAACAATTACCTATTATACCTATCTATAATTCTGTACGTCTAACGATTCTAATGCACGTATCTAACTATCCGCTTATCTATCTGTATACATGTGCCTATGTATCGATTTATATCTGTTCACAGTTTTCTCGTGTCCTTACTTGCTCCCCTCTCTCTCCCTCTCTCTATCTCTCTCTCTCACTAACTCTCTTTTCCTCCCGATTTCTCGCTCTCTTCAACATTGCTCTTGTTTCTATATCTCTTTCTTGAATCTTCTGTTAATCATTTTTGTACCATCTAGACAGAGGAAACATTAAGATACCCAAGTTATATCAAGAAATATTCTACAAACTTCTTCTGTATAGAACTACCACCTCATCTTGTGGAGATGTTTGTTTAATGGAAGTTCCTATTTTCTAAACCAAACACCCTCTTGCTCAACCCATTCTCTCACTAAGGATCGCAAAAATCTATCTCCGGTACTTGAGACTAAATTGACTGCCGCTTCGTGATCAAACTTTTCGCTTCGCTCTCTAAGCGAGTCGTTTACACACCGACGTATATTTCCCTTCTTTGAGCCTCTTCAAGTCCAGCATAGGGTCCTTCAGATGTTAAACTTTCTTCAAGTACCTCTTTGAGAC
Organism: Elysia marginata; assembly: GCA_019649035.1. Lineage (NCBI taxonomy): Eukaryota > Metazoa > Mollusca > Gastropoda > Plakobranchidae > Elysia > Elysia marginata. Next base: position 83,052 of record BMAT01009340.1, on the reverse strand, counting down.
CTACATAGATGATACGCAGCTAATCTTGAAGTAGACATCAATTTTCCAAAAGGGTTCCGTATAGTGTAGCTGCCACTTGAAACTGAATTGCTCTTCGTAAGAAGAGCACTTTTAAGACATAGCAAGTACTTTTCTCTATCTATAATTTTATTTGAAATTTCCTTTATAGGCGCAGCCTTGACCGTAAAAGTTTAAAACTTAGACTAACTTACAGTACAGTTGAATCAGAGACAGCTTGAGGTTGGTTTTCTCGTTTCCATAACTTGGTATCATTTTTTTCAAAATTGAAAATGTTAGAAATCCATTGGGTTGTGTACCGTTCGCTTCCTTCTTTTTAAGTTCAAAGTTAGTAAAGGCTTTTGTTTTTGTAAATTTAACTGTTCCAGGTCAGTTTAGGTTCAATATTTTCAAAGTGTGGCGGTCATGTAGAACTGTTACCGATTTCTATTCCCCACCGTCCATCTAACAGTCGCTGTTTATATTTAAGACAAAATTGTTTGTGCTGTTGTTTTTTCTCTCTCCAATTATTCCTCATTTTCTTATTTTTTTCTCCACAGAATAACTAATCTCTCTCTTATTTGTGATAAAGTACTTTGAAAATAATACTACACAGACGTTTTTTTAAACTTCTAAAAAGAAAAGCACTGTGGTTGAATTTTTACTGCTTGAAAATAAAACTATTTTACGTTCTTCTTTCCTTCTTTCCTTTTTCTCTTAAGTCTACCCATCTAATCTTTACATCTGTGTACTGATAACTAACAATCATTCAAAGCAATGGAGGCACCTTGAAGATAAAATTAAACCAAAGAGATACTTCCTTAGGAAAAAACCGAGGCAGATGATGAGTGCCATAGTAGCGCCAGTCTTGTTACATGAGAATTTAGACATGAAATATTTGAATCTTATGTAAATCAAACAAACACCGTTTGTCAGTTTAATATACCCAATCCGTCATCATGTCTTCCATGTATCGAGGGAAAAGCACGAAATTCGGAAGCATCTGTGTATCTATTTTATACCTTTGCCTATATATTTATAACAATGTCTAAAAATCTTTTGTCCTAAATCCATTGTCCGTGTTTTCTTTTATGTACACCAATATATTCTATACCAACCGTTCTCTCTCACTTCTCTCTCTCTCTCTCTCTCTCTCTCTCTNNNNCTCTCTCTCTTTCTCTCTCTCTCTCTTTCTCTCTCTTTCTCTCGCTTACTTAACTTCCCCCTTTTGTGTTTCTTGCATTGCATTTGGTCACCTTTCTTTGAATACTAATTATTCCAGTCGCCCTAAAAAGCATTAAAACAAAAACCCTTATAATACAAAATTGGGCAGCAACAGAAATACAAAGTCAGTAAGAAACTACCGGAACGCCAATGGTTAACTTTTATAGTGTTGGGGTACATTCGAGTTAGCTCAGCAAGTAGGAAGTGCACAACTGTCAAGCGCACATACGACCTACGGTGATGAAATGTCATACTTTGATTTCACAAAGGATTTTTTAAACTATTAATCTTGCTTATGAATTCTGTAAGAACTCTTGCAAACGTTTTTGGAATCCATTGCAATGTTTGACTAAAACAGCACTGGTAACTTTGTTTTGTTACTGCTGTAGCGTATAGATCAAGATCGTTTAAAAAGTTTGAATGTCTAAATAATGAACTGAGCTCGTTCACAACTTACGGCAACTAGAGCATTTTCCGGGGAAATGCTGTTGATTTCTGGTCGAAAATTATGAATTATTTTATAACTTTCGGAATCTGCGCATTCTCTGCCTGATTAATTTTGTTTCGTCAAAGTGGACATTGGCAATTTCTTTGACTGGCAGGTCTGTCAAAGTCGATTACTGAAATCAATAAACTTCCTTTCGTTGAAGTGTCTGTTTTGGAAGATAGACAATATTTTATTTGAGGTTTGTGTTTCTTTTTGTTTCACTGTTCTTTTTTGTGCACAATAAACGCGCGTAGTATAAATACCTTGCGAAGCCAAGTGAACACAAACTTAAAGTGAAGAGATTCTTTCAGCTGATAACATGTCTGGACCAATAATTCTTATGCTGTAATTACAGTTTGATAAATACCATAAGAATACGTATAGCATAATGTGTCTGAGCAATGCCCTTAGTGTTTGTGCGATTGTCTGCCAAACCAAAGTTTTGAGTTCGATCCCCGCTGTAATTTGTTTCTGTGTATCTATCCAAAATTTAGGTGATTCCGTCTCTTGAGACTCAGCGAAGCTGAAGATTTAGGGAAAGCTATGGCAATCGATCTACCTATGCAGTATGAAAAAAAACCATCGATTTATTGTCTTATTCCTCGAAGCTAGTATCAAGTATGGGGGTAGTTTAACCGTATTTATTTACTTTCTTTTCTGTGTGAGATTTTTACATAAACATTTTAGATTATAATATGTTGTAGTTGCAAAGATCGCGAATAATGTTGTCATCTTGATCGTATGGGTTATTTTGTATATTTATTTTCTATCTTGATCTTGGTATTGAAAACTTTACTTACGGCGATAGAATGCGACATACAACTTTTTTAGATGTTGATGCAAGATTTTACATTTGCTTCAAAAGCCTATAAAGTACCTTGAAGGATAGAATATTGATCTATGATATGATTTTGTGGCCCTCATCTTTTTCTGTGTTGTTTTTTTTTATATGAATCCAAGCACAATTTAAGTCATGACGCTTACGCCATGTTTGTCTCTTTCTGTTAATCGAAGCTTTTCCTTAAATCTGACACTGACTAGTAAATTGACGCACCCGCCAGGCTTAGAGCGAAATAAAAAGACTAACTGGGATTCGAAATTGTCAAACAAATCATAACGAATTTGCACTCAAGCGTACATTAACTACATGCCAAAGCCTTTACCTACATCAGCAGGAGACATAATTGTTTCAGGTGACAAGCCTGACATTGCGTTTAACCTTTAAAAAATATATACAAAATGTTATGCCCCATTGATATTTTCCATAGGCGAGGAGTCAATGAGTGCAAATTTATTTCTTCGATTTTTGTAAGCGATAGATCGCGACAGACAAAACTCCTTTAAACATGAAACAAGCAAGGGTGTGATTTAAACATGTTGAAATCGCATCTCGTTAAAAAAGTGTCTCATAGCGGGTTCAAAGGTATCGGGTTTAGGGAGTTTTAGTTTGAGAAACCTCCTTGAAATACGAGATCAGTTCCTCTTTTTCTTTCTCTTTTACATCGAAAGAAATAATCCAATATCTGTCCATCATATTATGATCCTCTTATTTTTTATCGTTTGCATCGAAAATACTATCTAGTATCTGTCTATCACATTACGATAACTCATATAAGTTGCAACTTTCGTGGGTTCAGAAAGTCACACTGTTTCAAATATCGAAGGCTTGTAATGTAAAACTGGCGATATCCGAATCATCTGGACTGATTGCAAATAATGCCGGACTTTTTAAACTAGCTTGTGCTTATTTTTAATTGTTTTTGTCGTATCATTATACATTATCTCAAAACCATTGGGGACCCTGCAGTGCTAGAGAGCTTGACATTGCTCTAAAATTTCAAAAGCCCACGTGAAGAGCCGCATTAACTTTGAAGGTAGGTGAGAGCTTTTAGTTCATGTACTTGCTAGTACCAAAATAGTACTGCACTGTATTAAAACTATCAAATTTATTCTAAGTTGAAGAATAGTCTGCAGTTACACTTACGGTAGAAAAGCGGTCTTTATCAGACTAAATTAAGTATTGAGCGTAAAACTTTCACACTATGCACTTATTTCGTCGCCCTTATCACGTAAGGCCGCTGTGCATTCTTCTCATTTCTCAGGAGAGGGCATTACGTGAGAATTTCTTTTATAAAAGCGAACTATAAGGTAATATAAGTTTATCGAATAACTTAGCCAGTTTTAACAGTGTCTTCAAGTCAATTCGACATAAGATAGACCAAGCTGTAAGGAATCGTGTGGTATGGATAACTCAAAACCGCCAATTTTGTACATACGCTCTTACGTGATGGGAGTGACGATTCAAAGGAACCATTTATCATTGTAAAATGAAGCATTGTTTTTAATAAACTTGAAAAACTGTTTTAAACAAGATTAGAATTCACTACTTCCATGGTTTTAAGTGATAAACAAAGCAACATAATAATTGCAAAAATCTGAGGAAAAAACACTATGTATGCATCATTTACTGGGTTAAGACCTCAACAGATGTCATGCAAACCGCGACTCTGTCCTAATTACATGCCTCGGCTCGTCAAAACAACTTTTACGCCTAACATAGTTTTGAGATGTTTTAACGGCTAGATCTAGATCATACTTTATAAGTAAGCTTGTTTCTCAACCTCCTCTATTGCACTTTGCCATGCCTATTATCCTCAGGGAGAAATTCGTGCTGCACGCACATACCTGTAGCCAATGAAGAGCATCGAATCCAAATACTTGGCATGAACTCTGCAGAGGGTGAGCATGTGAATCGCATTACGTCGCTCTCCGCAGTGCGAATCCCGCAATTACAACAAAAAATTCATGCACGGGATAAAAGTTGTCTAAAAATACACATTACCTTTTTCAATGATGTAGAGCTATGACGTTGTGAAAATAGATATAGTTTTTCTTGCGTTTTGCTGTTGTGTCATTTTTTATTGCTTTTTGGGTCTTTATTGTTGGAAAGTTAGTTTACCTTTGCAAACTTAATGCTCAATGATTTATACCGCTACTTTACACAGGCCATATATTTCTGAGGATATTCATCTCACATTTCAGAGCATGGATCAACTGCTTTCCTAAAGCGTTATACCACATCAGTTGTGCGTAGGAATCAAACTTGCAAACAGCGTACTACTCGCGCGACGCAGCAACGATAGAGCCATGCTGCCTCAAGGCCATTTATTGTCCGTGCTGCCGTTTTTATGATTGTTATCTAGGTTGTTTATATGTTTCATCAGGATAATATTTTGTAATAAGAAGTTAATAAAAGAAAAACAGAGTCCATTTTATATATCGTTATCAAAGACTCAGTGTCAATATAAGTCAATAAAGTAGTCCATGATCGTTATTTTTATGAAAGTATGCAGAGGTAAACTGAAACATGTATAATGGGTTAAAAAAGGCAGTAGAACCAGCTCCAAAACGACCTGGCCCTAATGTTTTAAACATTTTCGAGGTGCATGTCAAATCCTGCATTTTGATAAGTGAAGTGCAAGTGCCATGGTTAAACCTGTCTTTTGTTTATGGTTGTTGCATTCATGCACTCACGTGACTCCAATTTTGCCGCAACTCATACAACCAAAGCAGCAAAAAAACATTAAAAATAGACTGGGAAGATATTTTGCAATACCTTAAAAAGAATCGACAAAGCAGGTGTTAAGCCATTTTTAGATTTTTAAATGAGTGAAAAGAGGGGGGGGGGGCAAGTTCAGAAGCGTGGAAGGCTGTTTCACATGCTAGAGCCAGTGTGGCAGAAAGATTTGTCAATAGATTTATCAAATTTGTTTCACATTTTTCTTTGTTAGTTTTCTGAACGTATGATTTGTAATTGTTACAAGTCATTAAAATAAAACGGAAAATTCTGCTTATATAAGCACTGTTATATAAGAACAGAGATTCTGTAGTCACTATCGGGGGCCAATGAAGATCTTGCAGAGTTGGGCTTATTTGTCGTCTTTTTCATGTTTGTTTTACCAGTCTAGCCGCATGGTTTTGAAAAGACTAAGTCTTTTAATTCTATCTGTGGTTAACACTTTTTAAATGGCATTGCAGTAATAAATTTTCGAAGTTGCGTAGGAAAATAGAAGGGTTTTTTTGCCTCTTCATTTACTTAAAGTTTTAAGCGGCCAACTATTCATTTATAAGTTAAAATAAATTTTAGATCTAAGAAACAGATTTTTAAAACCTATAGATTAGCTCTTTAGTACGAACAGCCAAATTTGAACGTCTGGAAGTCTGGTTATTTTACTACTAATTTTTACTTATCAATTTTTTTATGAATCTCTTGGATTAGTTTGAATTAAGGTTGGGTTTGCTCCGTTCTTGGGATGGTTATCTTCGCCATTATCCTTAAAGGTCCTGCTTTGTCAACAAGGAGTCCATGAGTTGAACTAGCTGACCATGCTGCTCAGCTGATCTCTTAATCTTAATCTTAAGCAGATCTATAGGCGCATCCATGACAAACTTTTAATTTATTGTACTAACACTTAGCTTGGCTAAACATCAGTAAGAGCTAGAAAGAGATGAAAGGCCTAGACTGAAAAGGATTGATGGATATATAAAGATGAAAGGTACGACCTAAAGATCACAAGCATTGCAAATGAGAGAGAAAGAGAGAGAGAGAGAGAGAGAGAGAGAGAGAGAGAGAGACTGACAGAGAGAGAATGACAGAAAGAGACTGACAGAGTTAGAGCGGCAGAAAAATGCCGTGAGGGAGAAAATATAAAAAAATTTTTCAAAATTCATCAATAATATTGAGTATGTTTGTTACATTTAGCATGAAGCCTTAAAAACTTTGTCTTTTTTTTAACAGCTTTAAGTCGTACTTGGAAATTACTCTCTCGCTAGCTTTATTAGTACTTAATGAGCTATAAAACCTTTTGGCGGGAATCCATTTCTGCTGATGCAATTCAGATTATTCACTGAACTTCCAATTATGCAAATAAAGATCAGAGAGAACCATCATATAATTGTCGTGGGAAACTCATGCCCTACTCTCTCATCAACATAAGAAATGTTCTCAATGCCTGCAATGGAAGGTGAGCTTTCAAATAAGTTTTTTTTATAATACAACATGACAAGAATTTCAACCTAGTGATGTTACAGTCACCGTTGGAACATTAAGAACAAGATTTTCATTTTATTTTTATCTGCGAAACAACAACAGACTTAGACTATAAAAATGTTTTAATATTTCTTAGAGCTTATATCAGCCGACTCCACTTCAGTACCATAAAAGACTTAGTCAAGATATAATTATCCACAACGAGGGTCAAACTAACTTGTTCTAGCTGACGCTCGTTTTCAAAGGAGTACAAAGATAACAATTTTTACTCGAAAGTTTCCTCGAATTTGCTACAGGAAAGCCTAGGAGATGTTTAACACATTAAAGAGCTTTTTCAATTTCAATAATGTGTCCGTATTATCGTTTTAGTTAGTATTAAAATTTTATTTATGTTTTTTTTCGCTTACAGATAATGTTATTTAGTTTTGTAAGGGCATTTCATATAGAATAAACACTGATATGCGAAAGAAAATATTTTAGGGTAAAACTGAAGTAGAAACCAAGAAATAATTTATCCCGATTTACCGAGCGAAAAAAAATATTTTCAGAAATAAAAAAAAAGAAATAAAATGTAGCTTTATTTTGCAATTTAAAAATTGTTCGAATTATCAAGAGTTGGTAAACAGAAATAAAGATTTATTATTTACAGATTTTAATGCTAAAACGAGACAGTTTTTTCTAAAAAAAATTTCCCTGTTTACTCGTGCTTTATAAACTGGTATGGTTAAAATAATTATAAGGTCGTACTAAAACCTTAGGTTGGTAAGCTATGACTCGCATGCACATTATCAATATTGGCGATAAAACACCCTCGCTGTTGATAAATCTTATAATTAACCATACTTTTTAAATTTTAACAGTACCCTCATCAAATTTGGACAGACCCCAGATAGACAGGTTTATGTGTTTCAATCTTGAGTTGAAGGTTTTGAGATAGCTGTCGCTACAGGATGCCACACGGAGAAGCTTTAGTTTATCACTGTGAGTTTATCTCAACTCCAATATCTCTCTATCTCTCTGAATCTCTGCCGCCCCCCCCCCACCCCCTTTATGTCTTTCTATCTGTTTATCTATGTCTTTCTTTGCCTCCCTATATTTATATTATTTTCTCTCCTCTCTCTATTCTTCCCTTCCAGTCTCATCCCCCCTCTCTCTCCCCCTGTCTCTTTCTCTCCCTCCTTTACCCATCTTTCTCTAAGACCTTCCATTTCTGTTATCCTGCTATTCCTTATTTTCCTACTTCATTTTTTTTAAACAATTCATACGCTTCTTAGATTTGCTTTTCTCACAGTCTCTATCATTAGCCTCCTGTCTATTCTCATTATGAGCTCTATTCTTGTAGTATTGTGTGTATTCGGTTTCTCCCATATAAAGCACAATTTCAACTTTGATACCATTCTCATTAGGGCAAGAAAACTATGTCGATAACACGCTCACCTATTGGGTTATGTTTAAGGTAAAGAATAATTTGCTCAGATACGATATCATTTGTTGTTTTTTGTGTTTTTTTTTTATTTTTTCCCTTAGGTCGAGTCATACATTTGGAAAGGACAACGCCACAGGATTTATCCACGCAGAAATTCATGTTTTTTTACTGGCTTGATTTGCGGTCCCGAGCCCTTTGATTCGGAAGAATGCACAATGCGATCTAACGCTGATTTATGAGGGCCATTCGGACATTCGCCTCAAGTAGCCTCATCAGCCATAGACACCCTGAACTAACAACGCTCGAGATGCGCATTGGGTCGTGGTGGGCAAGAGGGGTGAGCTGCGACCGGAGGAGATGGGGCTTTTGTGCGAGAGAGAAAATGGGAAGGGAGGGGTGGAGCGGTGTTAAATATTTGCAGGAAGAAACGAATCGAACTGATAGATAGAACGTATTGCAGGGAGAAAAGTATTTTAAACCTGGACAATGGATTTTGAGAAAAGACAACTTGTAGAGAAAAAAAGTACAGAAATAATTTCATAAAAAGAGGGACTAGCTTTCATGGTTGCTTTTTAAAAAATGCAGATTAAGTAAGCATTTTAAGACTTGGATGCTTATAATATTTTGCAGAGGAGAAGGAGGATATATAATGATAGACATAAAACGAAGAAAGCGTTAGATATTGTAGACAGGCGGGCAGATATGTCATCGCACGTATATATGCCGAGAAAGGGCGTGTCGGAAATATATGGAGACCAGTATATTTTGTCGATGTGGGGGTAGAGGGTTGGGAAATTGGATTTTGTCGATGTGTGAGAGGAGGGTAAGGGGCCAGAGGGATGATAGAAACTGTAGCAAAAAGGCGTGGAAAAGATGAAAGGCGTGATTGATAGGCACGAAGATATAAACTTTTTAGCACTGAAGCCAGACTCAAATATTCAGACCACGATAAATGGTAGAAAGTGATGATGCCAAGAAGGTTTAGCTAAGGAGTCTAGGTTTAGGGCCTGTGTGTGTCTGAGAAAGGGTGAGATATATACATATATCTATATACAGCGAGTAAGGGCGAGGAATGAGAAGAAGAAGAGGAAGACGAAGAAGAAGAAGAAGAAGAAGAAGAAGAAGAAGAAGAAAAAGAAGAAGAAGAAGAGATCAGATAAAAAAGACTTTGCTAGTGAGACAAACAGACACGCTGTCAAAGGAGAGACAATATAAAAAAAGAGGTCAGCGATATAAACAATGGTTCTTAAATAGTGTTAATATGTAAACGAAAAAAAATATTAAACATGTAAAAAAAACCTCTTTAAATGAAACGCTGAAGCTTACGGGGAGTGTGTGTGTGTGTTGGGGGGGGGGGGTAACTAATGATAAGTTTAAATCGGACAAACATACTTTTTTTTTCAAAACTCTTTTTTTTTTATTTCTAAGACGATTTAACCTACTCTATTAAACAATTATAAAAGAGAGTTTGTTCAAGACAAAACATCATTTAAAGTGTGTTAGTGTTATATACATTCTTTTATGATAATCGCAAGGGCAATCAGTTTTTCGATTTTCGGAGATTTGTTTTTTTTCCTTTTTCAGAACCAAGACTTAGGCGATTTAAACCTATAGGATAGAATGACGCAATCTAAAGTGGTTTTCTTCGTTTTATTTTTATTTAATTTCTAGAATACTAACTTAAACTGTATTTTAGGCAATAATGATTTTGTACTATCATGCATAGTGAAAATGCAGAAATCATGAGTATACAAAGACATTTATATTTTCTACTTTTCAATGGGTATGAGCGCACTGTTCGCATGTAGTAAGAAATACATTATTCTAGTAATAAGTA
>BMAT01009340.1:2489-24397 GCA_019649035.1 Elysia marginata | reverse complement strand
GAGTGTGAATGTGTAGCGAGTAAATCAAACTTTAGTATATCCTAAGTTTCCTACGGAGTATTAAAGTGAGCGATGAATGCAACACACTAGCGGGTGTATGTTAGCGACAGCGCTGACTGACAGGCAATCACAGGACAGGATCTTAGTATTATATAGAGCCAGAAACTTCTAGTCGTTTTCCACACAGCTCACAGGCAAGCGTAGAGAAAGGTAACTACGAACAGTTACGCGAGCTTATTTTAATACTACTGCTATTATCATAGTCACTATTGTTACATGTACTAATTCTAATGTAACTAATATTACTAGATGTACTACTAATAAATCAAATCCTATATTTTAATTTGAGAAGAAATTTCGGATTCCAGAAACTTTCTGACAGGACAGCTTTTACTTAAGCCAAGTTTTTAAAAGGATTCTGGAAAGGAACAAGTTGTCTCCAAGTCTATAGCAACCATTTTCAAATCTAATATTATGTATTTCAGGTGAGCTCGACATGTTCGTTTAAAAAATTCATAAATAGAAACAAGACATTCTCAAGACGAACATCAAAAGCAGAATTGTCTTTAAGGCAGTCGTCTCATCTTGCATTTGCCCTCATATATAATGCAAAATGTTAATTTTTCATAAAAAATCTTTGAGATTAAATGTAAAGAAAAGACATTAGAGTGCTTAGAACGAAATGCCTCAACACAAACACTGGCCTGATTAAAATCGGCTCCTGTCTATAACTCAATTATAGACGTGCAAAAGATTATAAAGAATAAAAAAAAATCCTAAATCGGAACGTATTGGTCTCTGTCCCTGAGATCGTTACTGCTAGAAATTCTTACTCACCATAGCCAAAACTGGTGTTACATAGATCGTATGACTTCATGTTTTCATCGATGTTTACAGTAAATCATGTTTATAAGAGAGCGCCGTTTGATGAGGATGTCGTTGGTAGTAGTCGATTTCTCCTTTACCGAGGTGTCTTACTAACGTTGACACGGTATTGGACAGTGACATCAAAGAGGGCCACACATCTTTGTTGGTTTTCTTTTTATACGTAAAAATGTGGTTTCTCTGAAACTTCAACAAAATAAAAGGAACGTGTTTTACGTTAATACGGCGTGATAGAAATTACCTTTTCAGTCCTTTGCCCTCGCCTGGCGAATATTTATTTTTATTATTTTATCATCTTAAAGTTCGACCATAATTTTGAAATTATTGTCGTTTTTTTCTGTAATGTTGACCTAAAAATTTAAACTTGGCTTAAAAATAACTTCACATAAAGTAATTTTTTTGGCGGTAAGAGTGTTCTTCATCTTGCATTAGCAAATTTTTAAAGCCATCAATTTTTTTTATGTCTAAGAACATTGAATAACCATTACACAAGATTTTCGCCATATGGTTTGTTAAGATCTCCGTTTGGGTTGAAAATGGGTGAATCGAATTAAAATATCCATTTTAGGTTACGTTTATGCTCCCATTAGGTGGTGGCAAAGACAAATTACCTAATTTTTTTTTCTAAATTGTTAAGTAAAGCATCGCGTAAAACTAAATTTGACTACTCCATTTTGCTATCTTTTCTCCAGAGAGTTTGACGTGAACACACTCTCCGACCTACTCACTGCAGGATGAGAAAATTGCTAATTTAGCTTAATTTTTTCGCTCTCGTACGGCCTTTTGAATTTTTTCTTAAATTAAATTTTAAGGAACAAAAGTAAAAAATTCTGTCGTCCACTTCTAAACTGTACTCAAATTCACATCTTAAAAAATAAACGAAACGGCTGCAGCTTGCAGGGTTTGAAGGCTATTCGATTTTCTACCATACTGTTCCTCCTTCGCCAAGCCTGTCAGGTAATCGCCCGTGGGCGACTAAATCCGGGGGCTTTTTTAAGAGAGAGTCATCAATTATGCATGAAACTACTGGAGACAAAGCCCACGGACCAACACCACTAGAGGCAGAGAGAGATGTGGGTCATTGTTACACTGGGGGCTTCCCCCCTGTCCTCACCTGGCTGACTAGGATGCAATGCTAGATCTATCCACATAATAGTACGAAAATTAGACAGACAGACAGAGATAGAGACAGATTGAGAACGAGGGATAGTCTTTTTATAAGCGAACTGTATAATAAAGTAAGGCCTGTTAAACTTTTGTTGAACATAACGGATAAGAAAAGTACTTAAGGTTAGAAAAAAGAGTTAATTTTGATAATTAAAAGGATTAATTAACTAAACTATGATTGTTCGATTTTTGTAAGTTTACTTGTCCAACAACATTTTTGTGTGTTTGTTTATGTTAATGGTGTGATTTAAATCAAATACGTTTATACAATGCTTTGTTCTGTTATTTTGTTTATTTATTTTTGTGTAAATATTTTGTTCATTATTTTTTGGTTTCACCATCAGTCCAAGAAGTCGAATTGCGGTCACTTTTCTACTAGAACAGTAGATTTATTCTTCTCTTGTTCAAGATTTAAAACCAAAAGAAGTTTTTAATCTTAACATAAAAGTTTTGATAACTCAATTCAAGTTCTTAACCTTAAGAAGCTCTTAAAATGGCCTTCTTTAACATTATTTACATCAACGCCTTTTATGTTAAATCCACGATATCTGGCTCATTTGCACTGATAGCGAGGCATTTGTATTATTAAGATGTTGAGACTTCGGTAGATTTAATTTATAGACGGTACTGGCTGATACGAGAGTAGAGACTTCACCGTTGTTTTTACTCTTACAAATTTAAATTGAAGAAAAGACATATGTTATGTGTGGTTAAAGAGGGACATGGGCATTTCCATTTAGATCTCTATAATTGTTAGAATTTCTTAAGCTAGGTTTTCTTTGCACAGTTTTTGGGAGTGTGGAAACACTAAAATTGTGCAAGATTTCATTGCGAAAAAGGTGTTTGTATATATAGAGAACTGTTAAACGGTTCCTCATGAAAGGTTTTTCATTAAAGCTTGGGTAAAACTATTTCTTCATTCATCATAGCTTCGAAAGTGAATGAAATATTTTCTTATTTAAATAAAAAACAAAGAGATCTTAGAAAAAACTAGATCTTTCTACGAACAAAATAGCACGGCGGCAAATTTCAGAACATAAGGTCTACCATCATAAAAAAATAGAAGAATTCATATTTACTTCCGTTTCAGACTTGAGTAACAGAGATCTGAATAGATGAAAAGGAAGATAAAGTAATCGTCAGGCTAGGTAGAGAGATGAAGTACACGGGACAGAGGATTAAATCATCCCCCAATGAGCTAAAAAGTCCGCGTAGACCAGGGCTGATCACGCTTTAGGGGAGTCTCAGCCTGATAAATTACACTTTATTATAGCCGCCAGAAACTGCAAATAATTCACTTCCTGGACTAAATATATATATTGTATCTTATGTAATAATTTTTTATAACTGTACTTTATTCAGAATGATGAGCAAAAAATATGTATTTTGGCCTTGTTTGTTCTTTCTTTTTTTTTACTTTTTTTTAGCTTTGCTTTAATATATATTTCTGTTTTGTTTTATAAATCTCAGAAATCACAAAGCTCTGTAGAGCACAATTTAATACTAATTAAACCTTGCTTTATTTTATCTGTTACTTATCAAAGGAATTTGCAGTTATTAGGTGCTGAAATGTGTATACGAACTTAAGTATTGAAAATTACTTTTTGTGCGCTCTGTGGTGTTATTTTATTCCCTACAGTCTTTCAAAATATTGTCATTACTGCATACACCCTAACTTTAAAAAAAACGGGTTTGGACTTTTCATTTCAATGAGTTCAATAATTGATAAAAAATATTTTTACCTGCATTTCCTCAACACAGCAATTAAGAACACTTAAAGCATATTAACTCTTACAATTGTTTTGTACTGTTGGTTTCAAATTTGGTTTGAATTAAACGAGGGTTTCCTCTTAATGTTGTTAACAGCAGTTTACAATATCTTGATTTATTCTTATTTTATGCATAAAACAGCTACAACATTTCATAAATTTGCAGAGGTTTCTAAAAAAGTGTTTGAAGTATTTAAAATTGCTGTCAATAAAGTTTTTAAAATACAATAGTTAACTAGTGTGTTGAGTTTCAAATCTCTGACTTGGAATATAAACGGGAAAAGATGCATGGAAAGTTCCCTTAAAATCCAAGATGGCTACCACATTTTATCGTTACCATGTCAAAAGAAAGGTAAAACTACAAAATAAAACATTTTCTAAGCTAAGGACTCCGAAAGCTAAGTATAACTGCTCATAAAAATTTTTTTCAATAGTTTTAAAATTTTAACCCTCTTAGTTTTACCCTGATAGGTAGTCTAATGGAGTTTTTAAAGGAAACATTTTTACAGAGCATAATTTTTATTTTATAGACTTCATTGATAGCGATTTGCTCATGTTAAAAATTCAACCAGTCAATATTTGTTTTCATGATTTTTCAGTTTTGAAAAGTATTGGCGTATGAAAGCAATTTCAGTTTTCACCACCTTTCAGATAAAATACTGGCACACAGTTTAAGAACATGTGGTTCACCGACAGACCAATTAAGCTACATGTATTCTATACCGTATAGATTGAGATTGATTGCAAACAGTAAATTAGGTATCCATTGCATCAATGTGTCTTTAAAAGTTGATCAAGTGTGATCATCTCACGGTGACCTCCGCGGTCGGTTGATTCAAAACAACAGTTTACGTCCGCTCTTTGTAAGTAAAATGTTTGGATCAAAGGGAGTAAGCTTAAAAGGGAAACGAAAGTTAGTTTGTATCAAATGCTAATTAAATCAATTGTGACCTGCAAATGTAGAACATGGGCCCTAACTCAAGCGGAGGAGGAAAAGTGAACAACTGAAAAGGATACTCAACATTAGGTATTCAGTGAAAACAACAAACAAGTCCTTGTTCGAGAAACGCAACAAAAAACATCTCTCAATTCACACCCTCTTAAAAAGCCGATGGCGAGACACAATAATCAATCTGCTAACAAAGCGATGGCTTTAGGTCGTACACAAAGAGGTGGTTTTACGTCGTACATAAAGCGGTGGCTTTACGCCGTACTCCAAGCAGAAAAAGAAGAACCGTTTAGAAGACACCTGACAACACTACTTTACCATTAAAAAAGAGCTCTCTCGACTGGAAGATAATAAAATTCAATTGAGAAACCAAGATGACCTGAACCACCTAAGTGACATCGCCCAAAAAATGGTGCAACTTTTAAAGAGGTATACTACAAGCTGCCGAGCCATTCCTGTGAGAGGACATTACCTGATTAAGAGAAAAGGTTATTGAGAGATGTTTAAAATCGCCATGGTGTAACGGAAAGTTGCGAGTGTTTTTAGACAGCGCCTAATCCACTAAAATGCTCCAAGCGCTTTACGTGTGGGTTCTCTGGCCCACTCTGTTACCTTCTGAACTCATAGAGAAGTAGCAATATAAGCGCATCACTCTAGCATAATGACAAGACCTTGTACTGCCCATCGCCAGGTACTCATTTAACGCCTCAGTGCGGTGAGGAAACGTGTCTAAAAATCATTTCTCAACAACTAGACGACGACCCTATATGAAAAAATATGGTTAGTCTTACACCGTTGAAGGCAGTCTCAATACTTTACAAGTTTCCTTCAGCATGCTAATACACACCAGAGCTAACTCAACTTATATTTCAGAGTATTAGAGTGCGGCTGCCTGTTACACACCAAATACAAAGGTTTCACAAATTTCAAGCACTGCCTTTAGCCAGTTACACATTTTACTGGTAGGTGGACTGAGAAGTGTGCATAGATCGCTTTCTTTAAGGTACATGTAATTATTACATGAGCGGTGGTTAGGAATCGAATTCGCCACCGCCGGATCCTGAGTCACATGCGCAAACTGCTGAGCACCGCTGCCCCAGAAAAATCTTTACAGAACTTTGATTCAGATTAGATACTAATTAGGTGATTAACAGTAAGACAAGTCTCTTTAAAAATTAAATTCGGTATCGCACACAGTACCCAGATTTAATCTCACTTAACATGATCTAAAACTTATATATTTGGAACCGTACGTAATTAAAGATAAACCTCGTTTACAAAGATTTTTGTCTTGAACGAAAAAAAAGCAGTTCGACAATAAAATGTTATCTTTTTTGTTTGAGGTTGTTTCATGCTAATAGCACTAAGAAAAACTCATTCAAATGACTTAATGTATTAAACAGATCAGGAACACACACAAGGATATTTTACATCTTTGAATGTCATAATTTTTTATTAATGCAAAATGCTATGCGAGCGCACAATCTAAATGATTCGAGTGACACAATGTTCATATTGTAAGCCGTTGATATTTTGAAAAGTGCATTATTCTGAGCTTCCACGCCTTAAAATTTTATGAAATTATCAAAACCTTATTGAAAGATATTAAACCGTGATTTGATCTAAGATATTGAGAATAAGAAAAAAAATGTCTTTCAAATGGCGCGTTCTTAAATTCAAGTTCCTGAGATCCGACTCTTTAACAGCAGTTGCGAGACCTGACTTTGTTTTTACATGTGTAAAAAAATATGTTTTCGAGCTGTAAATATTTGGGGTACCATACAAAGAAACAAGTGTAATTTTTTTTATTATAAAAGCTATGGGATCTATTGAAGTTACCGGGTACTTCGAGGGTTAAAAGAATGCGAATGAGAAAGTAGGCTATAGGGGCAACGAGTAAGAAGTACATTTTTGGAATAAATAATATTTTTTGGCGAAGCTATTTCAGGATTACCTACAAGGACATGTACACGGAACACCGGTACACGCTGTTACAACAACCGATGTACGAGAGAGCGCTCCTGGTTAAGGGCGAGACATTTTATGGCCTACCGGGGTATTAAACTTGTTTTTATCAGGGTGCTAAAGCTAGCTTGGCTTCCTCTAATCTGATCAAGACAATAATAAATATGTTGTTGTTTTTAATCAATGAGCGCATGCGTAAGCTTTGAGAACCTTTTCTGAAAATTAAAGCTAATTTTAAATGCAAAAGAAAAACGAAAATGGGACATAAAATGTCAACTCATAGAGCAAGAGGAAAGGTTTGCTCGGTCGCTGGAAAATCATGTTTCAAATTTCTTGCATAAAAACGTTTGCAGAAATTTTCAAAGAATAATTTAGAAACTTTACAGATTTATTCAAACAAATATGAAAACTCTTTTCCCCAAATATATGGACACCTTTTTCATTTTTTGTTTTCTATGTAAAACAGTAATTAGCTAGGTTTTCCTAATATTTCACCACTATGCAGTGGAGAAAGTGTTCCCTTCATTTTACCTAAAACACCTTTACTTTTTCTTTTTGTTTTTTCCTAGACTTTTATGCTTTCAAATGAGCTGAAGTTTAAATAAGCTAATTAAGATATAACGAACAGGAGATAGAGAGTAATTGTTGAAATCAAAACTCATTGTGCGAAACGCAGAACGTGAATACGCTGTAGTTTGCTTTAGTCCTTAAAATTGGCATTGCTGAAAAAAGCTAAGAAACTAATAGCCCTTAAATTACTTCAAGCAAGAAAACCTAAATATTCGAATGTTTGTTTTGTATTGTTTTATTGTATATAGAAGAATGAAATCGGAACTTTTTTTCCCTAATAAGTTTCCTTCCTTTTGTCGATAGCTTTGGTATGTAGCTAAAATTTTCTGAACAGTGGCATCTATTACTTTAAACGCCTATTATAATCATATTAATAAAAGAGAAATAGATATGTACTGATAACTGAAAATCCAAAGGAATCTATAAGTTGTTTTTTTTTCAATAAAGGTATTTGTGGGCAGATGTCAACATTATATTTTTCTTTCCCCTTCCTTAATCTCACGAGGAAAGAATCCAATCTTGTATGATTCTGCATAAAAACACCACAATCTACCGTCTCCGTTTTTTTTTTCATTAATCAGTAAGCTCAGGAATGTATTAGATCAGGAGGAGAAGATTTAGATTTCAAATTTAGATCTCTTGGGCTGTGTTTAAAGAAAAAGGTTGACATTGTGTTGACATAGCGGTGAAGTATCGGCCGGATCGGCTTACGAAAAGCTCAACATCAACAGAAACTTGTAAATCCCAGTTGTATTGAAAGGGAAAGGCAACGTGCGCTGAAGTTTCAACAACTTAAAAGGTGGCGGATAGAGATTTCTCGTTTGCTTCAGGGCAAAGAAAAAGAGGTTCCTTGTTTAAATATAATAGTACCACAAAAGACTTTCAAAGCCGCCGCTGACGCTATGAAGTTTGAAGCACGGCTCAGAGGATTACGATTTGAAAAGAAAAGAAACTGTCCTGGTGTACTTTCTGACCTTCTTAAAGAGAGGGTTCCACGCAGGGGGTGTTTGTTAGTACAAGACTTGGCGGTAACGCCATGGCGAGAGACGTGTCTTTAGAAGGTTTATTTTGGACAGGTAAAGTTCTATTTCCTTCTCTGCTTGCTCTCGTTACGGCCAATCAAAGCTGTCACTGAGGCGCAACTCAGAGAAAGATTCAATACATTGGAATGCGCGATGTAGCAATGTGATGCTGTTTATTTATCAGGGCTTCTGTATTTTCTTACCAGGTTGTCACTGAGTCTGTCAAAGCCTAGTGGAGCATGACATATCTGGCTGTATGTTGCAGCTAATGCTTCTTAATCTTTTGTTAGAATAATGCATTGTTTGAATAGTCACTGCTGTTAATGTTGCACAATGTTTGGTCTCGGCGTGTCTGATCAAATTGCTGATTGACGCGTGCACCAGATCGCGTTGCTGCTCTTCTTACAGGGAAATACTTCGTGGTTTACGTTTTTTTCTTTTTAGTGTTGAAGAAATTCAGCTGGCTCAGAATTGTTTTGGCACGTATCCTGATGCTGCAGTGATATTAAAGATAGTTCGTTTAAAGACCGAGTAACGGGTGGTCTTGGTGGCCAAAAAGCAGGTGGCGAAGTCGGTGAGTGGTGAACATGATGAACAAGGTGGTGGAAATATGTTGAGTGGAAAGATAATGATAATGATGGCGACGATCAATATGATGATGGTGGTTATGAAATATGATAATGATGGTGAGTTTAATGACTTTGGTGTTCTTGATGAGGATTATGATTATGGTGATGACTGTGATGATGATTATGACAATAATGATGAAACTGATAGTGATAATGATGATAATTATTATTATTATTACTACTACTACTACTGCTATTATTATTATTATTATTATTTTTATTTTGATGGTGGTAGAGGTAGTAATGCTGATGATGACGATTAAGCAATGGGGAAAAAAACCATATCGTAACGATGGTCGATTTTAGTTCCGAAAACATTAATTTTATGGAGTAAAGCTTTCTTTAGCGTGCAATTTAGCATTGCTCTTACATATTATGAGTAATCTATATTGTAAGTAGTAATCAATGCATTTTATTCTAATTATGCACTGGTGCGCTTGCCACTAATAGTGTTCATCTACAAGTCAATTATTACAAATACGTCCCTTCATTAGAATACCAGTGCGCTAATTTGGTGTTCTCTTGGTACTATGTTAAGAGTTTGCTAGTCGATAGCCATCGGGTTTATTCTTGAAAGAAAAAAAATCCCTGATCCTTGAAGCAAGGAATGGATCAATCTTGATCTTGATAAATACCTTTAGCTGAAATATTTCTTTAAGACTCTGTAAAGAGCTCAAGTGATGATGAAGATTCCTAACCTCGGGCACTGCTACCATAATCAAAGTGGATACTTTTTCTACCTAGAAGACCAAAAAATCGATTTTCTAAGTAAATGTTTGTCTAAAACTTAAGATCTAGGGGTGGAAGAGAGTGACAGACAGAAAGAAAGAGGGCTAAAATGGCATATTTTTATATTGAAGATGAAACTATAGATTAAAGTATAATCGCGCTATGCCAACAGCCTATGATTTTTCATGGCATGAAATCAAGCTATGAACTAGGATAAAGTTGATTTGATACATTGCATAATAATAATTATACAGGATGGCCTCACATAGTCTTGCTTTATTTCAGGGAGGTAATGCTGTATATTTAGCGCAGTATTGCTTCTCTCCCTTCTATGACAGCTTCAGCTGCAAATGGCTGCAGATGGGTTTTGCAGCATGGCTGATTATCAAAATAAAAACAAGCATTTTGGGCTGCTCTGTGTTTTATCAAAACTACAAGGTTACTTGCTCAGCTTGCAGGAAGCTTACACAGGTGAATCAAAGAATTTGAAAGATAACATCGATACTTGAAACACTGGAGGCCCGACCTGGCAGAGTTCACTGTGCATCTCTCTGACTTTCTCCGACTGCGCTAAATGTTGTGATCTTCTACATGCCAAACATTGAGCAAAAAGAGAGGACGGGTAATCAAAACGTTTGCCAAAACAAAGTTTTGTCTTCAAATTTTAGAGGCTGATAGCGTTCACCTAAGTTTGAGCTCTTTGCTTTTATTTAAACTTTATGCCATCCTTGAAGTTTAACTTTTTTAGGGTACATACCCCAGACTTGGGGTATTGCGTATGTCAGATCCTATCACCTGTTGGAATCAAACTTTTTTTAATGCTTTGAAACATTTTTTGCTCTTTTCCGTTGTGAAAAAATAATCAATTCATGAGGGTTGGGAGAATCAGTTGGTTTTTGTTTTGTTTGGTTTTGTTGTTTTAAATTTTTTTTCTCTTTTATGGTTTAGTTGTTTTTGGTGGGTTTTGTTTTTCATCGGGGGCACCATTTTGTTAGTCTTTACTTCTTTTTAGTCCCAATTTGCTTGGCATAAGGGGGGGGGGATAGGCGTCTATGCAAACATTTCGGAACTGAATTTTTTTAGTGAATAGCATTTACAGCTCATAAAAATTACAATTGGGAGTTAAAAAATAGTGTCAGTCAAAGATGATCAAATACTGAAGCGATACCCCTTATGAAGTACCTTTATACTATAGGCTCTGTAAAGTTGTTATTTATGAAGTTGTAAGTCTTTCACTTTGTTCTATTTCTAAATCGCTTTTTATATTTTCTCTTTGGAATATATCCTCTACTTTTTTTAAATTCTTCATGCTCTTACAAAGTTTTAAACTTATTTGGTCGGACTTATCCCTGTTTCTTTAGAATCTTGATTTCAAATTGAAAATTCCAGCACTTTTAATATTCTCCTTAAAGTTGCTGCATTAGCATATCAAATACATGTATTGCCATAATACGAGTTTCCTGTAGTTCAAATTTGTGAAGGTCTCATATTCCCTTTGATGCACCTTTGATTTTAAAAAATCGGTTAATTTTTTTATTTCTATAATTTAAAAGCTTTATATTTTAACAAGTTAGTTTCACTTGATTAGCTGCCTTGCTACTGTCGTCTCCTGTAATTAGAAACTATGTCCACAATTCATGGTGTTCAAGTTGTGGTGTTAATGGTTGATAGGAAGTTAAAAGTTAGCCTTTAATCAAAATACATGACCTCTGCAGAAGATAAGGGTTTTTCGCTCATACTTGTATGCGCTGATACGTAAAAGACCGTGATAAGGCATCCAAAGAGCCCTCAAATGGCCCTCCTTGGCATCCCTTCTCGATCAGTGGCAACCCTGTCAAATATGCATCTGATCATTGTTGTATCCTAGGGCTTATGCACAATCACAAAGCTTGTCAATGCAAGACTGACAAGTCACATATTAAAAGAAGAGGCGCTTCAATTAATAGCAAAGAGGCCTATAAATATGCGTCTTTTTGTTTGTTTGTTTTTATTTTTTACTAAATAGCTCTGACAAAAGGACTTTTCACCAACTGAAAATGTTTGCATTTACGTATTCAGTTTCCAGAAATTTTTTGAAAAACCAGTTTTCAGATGGTATCTTCATTTTGTCCCCAAGAGGAGGATGGGCTAAGTTTTAAACCGAAATAAGTTTTTTGCTTACGTAAAAGGTTTTGCCGATATGCCACCTTTTTCTAACAAGGGCTGATGTAACACTAACAAGTCGTCAAAAATTTCAAATACGAAAAACAGAAATGTCCAAAAAAAAAATAAAGATGAACAGGAAAATGCTACTGATCAAGCCATTGATTTATTGTTCTTGTAGTAAACATTCTACAGTTACAGCCTTAACTCCATTTTTAAAAAAAAATAAGAAAAAAGGGCAACAAGGGGATTTTCATATACAATGCATTAAGAGGTTTTCTCTTTGGGGGTAATATTAATCAATCATGTAAACATAATGTTATGGATATATTTCTAAAAATACAGAGGAAATTACAAGGACACGGACCATGAACATCTATCATCTGTTCACACACCCTCGCTTGTCCTTTTTATTTTGGTAAAATGGGTACTGTAAAGTCAAATTTTTTTAGTTGAATTTTATTCATGTTTCCATTTTTAAATGAAAAACAAATGTGTTGCCATGTCATGGATAGTTCTTGTCGATTTTTTTAGTTTAATGTATGACTGTCGCAATTTCAATTCACAATACCAGGCTTCCAAACTTTAAAAAATTGATTCAAATTATCAAAACGCTGTGGAGAGACACCATATTTCTCTGGATATAGAGAAACAGAACTAAATATACTCTTAACAGTCATTTTTTTAACTTAAAACTTTCTTGACATGTGCGAGACATACATCTGAGTAACTGTAAGGTACAGTGCACCACAAAAATTAAGAATTTTCATTCCAACGGCCAGAGAGAGTGAGACATATAATTATGATGATTGTTAACTCTATATTTGTTACAAGAACAGGCATAATAGCAGCAGTGATGCGCAAAGTACAGCATTTGTCATCAACATAAATACAATATATTGTTTTAATCAAATTCTGATTAAATACCATGAACAATAACACATGTATATATTGCTACAGTAAACCTTGGTTATAACAAAATGAAAGGGGCTGAATTTTGAATTTGCTACAACCAAGGTTTCTTTGTAGTCAAGTTTGTTGATAATATAAGGAACGGACCAAGAATAAACAAACATTACCTGCCATTGACCTCTCTCTCTTTCTTTACAGGTTTTCGTAAATTTATCTTTTTGTCTTTTTTAAGTGGTAAGAATACTTGCGTCGATCTGCTTTATTCAATATTGCATGCAAACTGCATTAAAAAAGACTGAATTTTCAGTACAACTGTATAACTATAAGTATAAACTTTACTTGCTCTCGATCTCAGCCTTTTATCTCCTGCATTATTTTGTCAGTGTTTTGATTCAGTCAGAAAGCATTTTCTTTATATATGCCATGATGCAATACACACACGAATACACACACACAGTGTTCACACAGATAAGTCTATGAATTTACAAGGGGCATACTGGCAACAGCATTTTTTTAAAAATCCTGTTTAGTGAATCACTTAAAATGAAACCGACCAAGAATTGAAAATGTGCGTGAATCAAAATTCAAATGAAAAAAAAACAAACAATTGCTAACCCTCAGGTTCTTTATGAATGTGATGATCACATGCACATGATAAACAAAACACAATATCCATACTGCTTAAATCTACCCCCATCCTCAGCTTTTACTGATCACAAGCCAACATTTGGACTAAGTGGGTAGTTCCATCTATTGTCATAAACAAAACCAGATCTCCAGAGAAGACTGATGTAAATTTATGTTGGAAGTCAACACCTATTTCATATTTTCTAAGTAGTGGAAATCAACTCATGCTTAAGTGATTTTTTGTCCCGCTGTATTGACTTTTTCAGAATTCCACATCACTTAGAATCTGAATGATAAAAAAAAACCATAACAACTGCCTCCATAGCTCATCAAATTAATTCATTCAGGGTCAAGTACTGCAGATGTATAAAATAAGATTCAGAAAAATATACAGGTTGGACCTTGGACTCAAT
This sequence comes from Elysia marginata, assembly GCA_019649035.1. Taxonomy (NCBI): domain Eukaryota; kingdom Metazoa; phylum Mollusca; class Gastropoda; family Plakobranchidae; genus Elysia; species Elysia marginata. The sequence continues at coordinate 10,618 of BMAT01009340.1, read as the reverse complement.
GAATATTGGTGAAATTTCGTTCTTCATTTAAAATGACTTAACTTTATTTTTTTTAAATTTTTAATAAAAGGTTTGCTTTTACACCTACTTTATTTTCAATAAATGGAAATAAAAGTAGCACGCGTTTTTACATAACACTAATATAATTTAAACACTTTACATGGATTCCTCAACAGGCCGTTACCAATCAGAGAATCTTGTGAACTCACAAAGAAGCAGCAAATAAAGTGCATCACTCTGGCACTTTAACAAGATTTTCCACTGCCTATAGTTGGGTACACCTTTAACGCATGAGTGAGGCAAAGAAAATGTATCTAATTTCTAAATAGCCTTTCTCAAGGACTAAACGCTGATCTCCAATAATCAAAGGGTTATTGGGGGGAGTCTTTTCCAGCACAGAAGGATACACAAAGCAACTTGGGATCTCACCAAACTACACGTACAACCTTGGGACAAAAAAACCAGATAGACCACATCTGCATCAATCACAGTTGTAAAAGCTCTCTACGAGATGTGAAAGTATTTAGAGGGGCACATGCTGGGCAGATCATCATCTGGCGGTAACAAAGATCGAGCTTAAACTTAGGAGAGGCAAGTTTGCCCCACATCGGAGACTCAAATACAATGTCAACTTGCTGTCAAGCATACAGAAAAGGGAGGAGTATGCAATGGAGGTATCCAACAGGTTTTATGCTCTGGAGACACTAGGGGATGTGGAGGACATAGAAGACTACTGGAATAAAATCAAAGAAGTGTGGAAGGAAGCTGGGAAGAGGTACTAGGATTGAGAGGTAAGCAAAGCAAGGAATGGATCACAAAATTAGATACTAGTGAGAATAGAAGAACGAAAGAAGGCAAAGGCTGTTCTCAACACCAGTAAGCACAAGAAAGGTTTGCCAAAGAGGATACAGCAGAGAAGCGAAGCGTGCGAGAAAACGAGGAAATATCCTGATGCATTAGCTCAGGACGCAAAAGATGCAGCGGCAAGTGGAAACTTACGAGAAATTTACAGCATCGGGAAAGTTCCAATCAGGAGACAAACCAATAAGGGCTAGGGATGGAAAACTTGACAAGCCAAGAAGAGCAAAAGATGGGAAGAGCATTTTGCGGAGCTGCTGAACCGCCCACCACCAGATAATCCACCAAATATTGGATGGATCTTGAAATCGATTTGAAACCTTCAAGTACAGGGGAAATTCTAGGAGAAATTAAAAAAAAACTAAGAAACAAGGCGGCAGGACAGGATGGAATATGAGTCCCCAGCAAAAGCTCTGACTGGCCTGTTGCAGAGAATATGGACAACGGAGGTATTTCCTCAAGAATGGAAAGAAGGGCATATTGTCAAACTCCCAAAGAAAGGGAATATCCAGGAGTGCGGAAACTACATGGGAATGCCAGAGAAAGTGTTTAATCGAGTTATCTTGGAAAGACTATAGGTGGCGCTTGAGGAGAAACTGAGAGAGGAACAAGCAGGCTTTTAGAAAAGGTAAATCATGTGCAGATCATACATATAGCAACACTCCAAATCATCGTGGAGCAGTCGCTCGAGTGGAACTTACCACTGTCTGTGAACTTTGTTGACTTCGAGAAGACATTTGACAATGTGGATCGGGAAGGTTTATGAAAATTGTTGAGACATTGTGGAGTCCTGTAGAAGTTAACAGTCCTAATAAGTGAAATGTATGACGATACAACAGCAAGTCATTAATGCAGGAGAGTTGTCAGATCCCTTCGATATTAAGACTAGGGTAAGGTAGGGCTGCCTCTTATCAGCATTTCTATTCCTGCTGGCTGTTGACTATATTATGAGAAGAGCTGCTGAGGGGAAACAAAAAATTCAATGGACACTAACAAGTCAACTCGAGGACTAAGACTTTGCTGATGATATTGCGTTGCTCTCCCACAATCATTAACAAATGCAAGAGAAAACTGCCACCCTGAACACAACTTCAAAAGGTCTATGACTTAAGATTAAGAAAAACAAAACAAAACAAAAATTCTCAGAGTAAAAACTAACAACAACAGACAAGTCACGGTCGAGGATGAGGAATTAGAGAATGTTGACGGTTTCACTTACCTAGGAGGTACCATCAATAAAGAGGGAGGAGTAGAGGAAGACATAAAGAAACGGATACAGAAAGCCCGCCAAGCCTTCTTGGGGCTAAAGAAGATATGGTCCACTAAAATCATTAAGGAAAGGAAAAAGATAAAAATCTTCAACTCAAACGTGAGGGCAGTCCTATTCTTTGGAGCAAAAACATGGCGAACCAACAAGACAACAATTCAGAAACTACAGTCCTTTGGCAACAGATGTATGAGAAGTATCAGCATACACTGGCAGGAAATCATCAGTAATATCGACTTGTGGGAAAGAACACAGCAACAACCAATGGAGGTGAAGATAAGTAGAAGAAAGTGGAGATGGATTGGGCACACTTTAAGGAAATCAAGGCAGTGCATTACAAGGCATAACTTGGCATGGAACCCACAGGGCTGCAGAGTCAGAGGGAGGCCAAGAATGACGTGGAGGAGAGATACAGAGGCAGAGATGGCATCTGCAGAGAAGACATGGAAAGAACCGAAAGAGATACCACAAACTAGGATGGTGTCGAGGACCTTTGTTGGCGGCCTGTGCTTCCCGGGGAGCTGAGAGCCAAAGAAGAAGGAGAAACGTCGATCTGCCGAGACAAGATTTGCACCCAAAACATCTGTCTGAAAGCGGAGTGTCTGCTATTAGACCACGACAAATGCACAAACCTTTGGTGAAGTTAATAAGATTTTTTCAAAAAGTTTGGTCTTACTCTTAACTCCATCACCACTCTTGAGCAATTTATCTTTTTTAGCTTTTTCCCCCTGGTAGAGTGGAACCCTCTTTGAGACGTGAACAATTGATTAGGAACGATATGTTTCTTCTTTTCAATTCAAACGAATTTTCCCCCAGTTTTATTAAACCTCTTCCTGCACATTTAGCTCTTTTGAACAGATCTGACATATATGTCACAATATCAGAAGAATCGGAAAGATTCATTAAATGGGTTGCATCCTTTGCATGCCGCCCAGCTGTCAACTTTTACTTCTTCGAATTGCAATTCTGTTGTTTTCCCTGACCATTTATGAAAGACTTAAATTTCGTTAGTGACTCACTATGATCATTTTTTTAGCTCATCACCACTCAGAACCTGTTTGTCTCTATTTTCCATATATACTGCATGTATATGCTTACACCCAATAGCTTTCAGCAAATAGTCAACGGACTCACAACTGAACTTATGCACACAGACAGAGCAGCTTTCACAACTCAATCTACACTTACACGGCACATGCTGGAGTCTTTTCACTATCTTTGTCTTTAGATGGTACAATCCACTCATTGTCTGAAAACTCTGGTAATGCCCTTAATACTGTTCCCCAATTTATGCCTTTGTCTGCTTTTATTAATCCTTTTAAGTAAACTTCCCCTTTTCCAGCTTAATAATTTCTTCTATATTCTTATCCCTGGCCATTTTCAAAAGTACACATAATAAACTATCTACTCTTCTGTTTTGCTTTCTTCTGAAATAGACAGATTTTAATACATTATGAAAGATTTCTGCATACATATTTGTACTTGCCAGAGCACGCTGATAATAGCATGCTGCCCAAAGCCGAGACTTATCATTCTCTACATAGTTTTTCTGGAAGTAGTCGTTGAATTCTTTTGCCTCATTATCAAAGTAAGCTAGAGCTTTTTGTAACAAACTAAAAAATTTACCCTCATCCCATTCATACTGCAGCTCTTTCAACACTGTATACACATCACTCTTCATAATTATCTCAGTCCTTAACATAGACATTCAACTTGTTTCTCCAACTTCTGTCAACATGCCAAGAACAGTGGAGCTTTTGGGCAGGTTTTCTAAAGCACCTGCACCAAGCAACCAAGCAGCATAGAAATGTTCTGCCATATCACTCATAAATACGTTGGTGGTAAAATCTTGTCCCACTGGCTCTTTCACAGAATTCATGAATACATCCAACAATTATACATCTCCATTGGCTACAGCCCATACAACCTGAACAGCACCACAAAAGTCATCTAATACATGTATAGAAAAATATACTGTAAAGTATACTGATTAGCAAAAAATCGGACTGCGTTGTGCAGTGTGTCAATCCATACAAATAATTTTGAGCCGTGTTTGCCCAACATTCCCTTTTGGTATTTAGTGTGTACACAGAGAAGAAAATCAGAATCATTGAGTAAAGTATGCTTTTGATTTTGGGGTTTACAATTTGATTTTGGGGTTTACAATAAATAATAGGATTGTTCTCACCTTGAATTAGATCTTGCACCCAAAGATCAACACTAAAACTGTCATCACTGTGCTTTTGGCTTTTACAAAAAGTACCTTTAGCTTTAAGATTATGTATGTCTTTCTTTGTAACCAGACTATCCCTATTTATAGAAATAATATTATCTCTAACACAGTCTAAAATGGTTGAGGGTTCCAATCCTAGTGTCAGTTTACCGACTATCTGCGACTTTAAATTTTCAGATAATGGCAAATGCATCAGATCACATCTGTGACCTGTGAACCCTAACCAATATTGAACAGTTACAGCGTTGCTGGTTGAATCCTCTTTGAATGACGAGAAAGATGTACAGTGGAAATTAATTTTCCTAAAGCCCTGAGTTTTTAAAGCTCGCTTCCTTTTAGTGACGACATGCCAGAGCGATTGCAATAATACCTTTTGATGCAATAATCTTTCATTTCATCTTTGCCACGCTGCAATATGAAAAAACTATCTGAAGCTTGCTCAACCTGAAATTTCCAATCCTCAAAATCTTGCACACAGTCAAAAGTTTTTTCCATAGTTTTTTCCATGATTTATATCTGTTTACCATGTGCCATTTTATAATGAACTATCAAACTTTAAACAGTATTGCCTCTGAAGGGACATTCCAGGCATACACAAGATGAAAAAGTATAACTCTTGCTTTGAACTGAATGTTTCTGTTTTTTTATGTCGATGTAAATTTGGGGCAGCAGTGTAAGACTTTGTGCATATGGAACACACATACCGTCTACTACTGACAGAGATAGCTTTCCCCCTTAGCTGGCTCGAATCCTCATTAATGGCCACATCATCTATAGTCATATCCTCATCTGAATCTACCTGGAAGCTTTTGAGCTGATTCGAACCTTCTTGTAGATCAGACATATTGACAGTCACACCCACATCCTCAGCTGAATCTATCATAAAGCCCTATACCTGTTTTCCAGGGCTTCCATTTTTCTTTCCAGCAATAATTGGAAAGTTTTCTTCCCTAAAACCAGACACAACACAACACCAATCCTGACTATAGTTGTGGTCGAGTGCAAAGTGATCATTTTTTTTATTTTGAGGCCATTCCTTTCAGCAGCCAGAATTTTTTCAAGAACTTCTGAAATCAAAACTTCCGGGAGCTTCACGCTTTAAGGTCGAAACAGCATGGCTATAACAGACTTACAGTGCAAATGTGAATGCCATTAGGCTTTAGCAAAGAAATACTAACCTGTCCAGAAACAAACAAAACATAATAACACGTCTCAAACACCTATCATACCTAGTGGGGTCAACTAAGAACAATTTAAGACCTTGTTACTGTCCACACAGCAATGAAAACAAAACCAAAGTGGATATGGCAGCAGAAATCACAGCAACAATCCCACACACATTGCTGCATCTTTGCAGTGGATAATGCTTGCATCTCACATTGCACATATGAGACTCAACCTTAGTAGGGACATGCATCACAACAAACCTAGGATCTCCATGGGTTCGAAAGCCTGCAATGAAACTTGCCAAATAATTCTCAAGATCTGTGAGATGATCCCAGCCTGAACTGTCACAGTAATACACCTTAGCCGCCCTGCTTTCAAGATCTACAGAAACCAAAACCCAATAGTTTCCAGATCGGCTGTGTGACCACACTACCATCCCATTCTCCTCCACATTTATAATAAAATTATAACTTTCCAAATCATTACCATATTTTCTAGCCATGGTCCTTACTGCTTCTGCAGTCGTCACACTGCTGCATGTATTCAAAACCTTCTTCAGAATGCTGTAGAGTTTATTCAGGGTCCATTCTATTTGACTCGACATTAACCAGCCAGCCCCACCTGCGCTGCAAAGTATCGCCATTTCGTCAGGGGTGTCCTCTTAAAGAATACAAAAAGTGGGGAAAGAAATTCAAAGAAATTGTCAAATAATGTTCAGAACTAATTATAAAAAGCATTAACTTATTTCCTCTTCAATACTATCTTTTAAATGCTTGTCTGTTCAGAGTTTCATTTCAAAGAACAGTAAACCTATATGATTCCTCAGGTCATTAAATAATCTCATTGCGTCAGTAACTGTTAAAGTAAGTGTGTGAGGGTGGAATTTACAAAAATAACACAGAGAGAGAGAGGGGGGGGAGAGGGAGAGAGAGAGGGGGGGGTCATTAAATGCAGTGGTTTTATAAAACTAAGTGAGTGAGAAACGATAAGAAAGGAAGTCTCTAGGACTTACTACAGTTAACTACAAATCAGAACAAAAGAAGAAAGGCAAGAATATAATGCTAAACTTTTACCAGAATAAGAGACACTTTTGTTATACATATCTTTTAGCTGTAAATGACTAAATTCAACTCATAATTCATAACACCCATAGATAAGAAGGCCATATATCTTTTAAACTGAAAAGGTGAACGCTGCCCAAGGGTTTGTATAGATCTAGCGGTGATATTTTAAAAACCCTAACTTAATAATTCTGATTTAATTTTTTTACATAAAATTTTAATAATAACAGTGAAAAATTCAAGATAAAGCAAAGGGTAACAGATATCTAAAGAATTAAACAGTAAAAGAATAAATAATGCGATTGAACAAACATTTTTAATTAACTTATAATACAAAGATAGAAACTTTACAATCGTTGTTTGTTGTACATTACAAGGGAAAGTAGAAAAATATAGAAACAAAGAAAAATGATAACCCAATAAAAGTCTGAGACCTTTAAACTAAAATAAAAAGCCAATCAGATACAGCGCCCACACAGATGCTCTGAGCCATGCCAAAAATTTGAAGACACTAAAAGTCCCTAAACACATTCCAGTAGAAGAAATAACACAACTGAGATGGAAGAGGTACAAAGACCGCAATGAACTTCTTGAGGCAGCAAGCAGTGGCAAAGGTGAGTGGATAAAGAAGAGCCAGTATGGAAAAGGAACCTCAAACAAAAATAAGTTACGAAATGTGTATGTGGTTGTATAATGTAAATTGAATTTTTTTTTATTAGCCACTCCACTTTATTGAATTTCTAATGCGACATTATCAATATTGTTATTTTTTGTGCAACATTTAATCTATTTAAGAAGTTATCAAATACTGAAAAACTATCTTCCTTGCTTCTAATTCCTAGATGTTTGACGTTTATGTTCATTTTTTTAAGATTTATATGAATTATTTTTTTTATCTTTATATTTAAAGAGAAACTTTGCTCCAAGAAATCAAATCTGAAGTAACTTAAAACTTATCTTAAAATGCAGCATTACTAAAATTTTAAACAGAAAACAGTTGTATTTTTCAATGGGTCAAGACTTTTGAATTCAATGAATGGAATAAAAAAAAATTGTTTACGAAAAACTTAACAGAATTACACTCAATTGCAAATGGGTGTAATATAAGACAGGCTTGCATCCTTTATCACCTATGGGCTATAGACCCATTTTTTATTGCCGTAGATAACAGCCTAGGTATAGCAATTGATATAAGACGCGCTTGCATACTTATTTCTTCTTATATCAGGGTGTTGTATCTTGCATCTTACATCTTCGTCTTTTAAAACAGCAAGTTGTGTTAAATAAGAAACCCAGTTTTACGCTTGAGTGCTGACATGCTCTTGAGTTTAAGTATCTCTGAATACATCCCCAAAATATCAACATTTTGTTTGAAATGACATCAACATCTGTTAATCTAATCAATACATATATCAAAAGTAACTATTTGTTAATATTTTCATGAAGGACACTATCCCTAATCTGATCTGTTGGCTTTCCATCACAGAGTTGATGTTAATGATAATTGTATCAGGAACTATCAGGACTTGATTGATTGATTGAT
>BMAT01009337.1:156-11514 GCA_019649035.1 Elysia marginata | reverse complement strand
ACCACTACTACTACTGCTACTACTACCACCACCACCACTACTACTACTGCTACTACTACCATCACCACCACTACTACCACTGCTACTACTACCACCACCACCACTACTACTACTTCTACTACCACTACTTCTCATTACCTTCAACACGTGACCTAGTACCCATGCCCCATATAATCTCATCATTCAGCAGTGGATAGCGATGCGTCACCTTGGGACTTAAGTCGACCAGACAACGAAACCTTGTCGATCGGCTCACGGCAAAATAATTAATTTAAAAGAGGTAGACCGTGTACTGTAGGCTACCAGGTCTGGCGGGCAGGCTGTCCCTGCGATCAGGTCTCGACCCCTGGTCTGCTTGGACACATTCAGAGAAAGATTGCTCCGCAGGGGCCATGCAAGGCCAAGGTTACAGCGCTTTACAGGGATCAGGTGTGTGGAGGTAGATAAGTAGGGAGATAAACATGGATGAGAGAATGACGATTGGGGGTACGTAGAAGAGATGAAAGAAAAGATGGAGAGAAAGAAAAGGGAAGAAGGTCAAGGAGAAGAGAGAAACAAGTGGTGAGTAGGATTGCCAAGTGGGATAGATAGATAGAGAGAGAGATAGAGAGAGAGAATTAAGAGAGAGAGAGAGAGAGAGAGAGAGAGAGAGAAACGGCATATAGTGTGAAAGAGAAGTCAATGAAGAAACATGAACAGAAAGTAAGCGAAGTAAATAGTTTTTGAAATATTTATTTCATTGTGGAGATAGAAAGTTCATTTCATTCTGGGTACAAAAGAAAAACGCTAGAGAACCGAAATAGATCGAGAGATAGATAGATAGATAGACAGATAGAGAGATAGAGAGAGAGAGGCTAAAAGATAAAGCTTGGGGGATACAGTAGTAAGTTAAGTGGTGAACCTAAAGGACTAAATTTTTTCTGGCATCGATTTCTTGTGGCAGACACTCGGCTCTTGGATTGAGAAGTTCGGGGTTCGATCTCTAGCTTGGCTTGTCGCCTTCATTGTCCTCCTGGAAAATGCTGTTTACACACAGTTCTTTGCTGTACTTAGGCGTTAAAATAGTACCCGTCTGTGGGCAGTGAAAGATCTTTTCAGTATGCTAGAGTCCTGCTTTTTAACTGATGCTATTCAGGGAGTTCAGAATTTCATTTGGTAGGTAATGACTTGTCGAGGTAGTTGGTTGGTTGGTTGGTTGTTTGAATTTTAACGTCTCTTTTCAACTACAAGGTTATATCAGAGACAGCGCTTGGGATAATTGAAAGCGTGCTGCCACACCGTGATGTACGGAGCACTTGCACACACCACACCCAGTCACATTATCCTGACACCGGGCCGACCAGACTTAACACTAAAACCATAATGCCAGACACCAGGCGGATCAGCTTCTAATACCAATTTTAAAGCCTTTTTTTGACTCGGCCCAGGATCGAAACCGTACCTCCAGATCTCTGAGCGAGTGTCTTTACCGCTAGGCCACAGAGCCGGTCTTGTCGAGGTAGAAGACGGAGAGACAGAGGGAGAATAATGAAGAAGGGTTGGTAGATGGAGTAAAAAGGATAGTGTGGTGGAGAGGCGCAGAAGTAAATGAAAAGAGAGTGAGGTAGATACACGGAGAGAACAGAGAATAAAACAGTGAGCAAGAGACTTACACAAAATAATAATATCAAGAGAGAAAGGGAGAGAGAGAGAGAGAGAGAGAGAGACAGACAGACAGACAGACAGACAGACAGACAGACAGATAGACAGACAGAGAGAGAGAGAGGGACAGACAAAGGGAGTGTAAAAGTCAGAGACGTTCACAAAGTGAGACTGATAGACAGATACATGTACGAGAGGATATTTAGAAACAGGGAGAGGGAGGCAGAGAGATAGAGACAAAGAAATAGAGAGAAAAAAGGGACAGAAAGAGAAAGCGGGAGACACGCACACAAAGCCAGACTGATCGAGAGTCTAGACATGTACAAGAAGAAATGCAGAAACATCATTAGAGAGCAGATGTTAATCCCAGAAGAAAAGAAACATAAACGTAAAGAACTCAGAGGGAGACAACCTCGCCCAGCCTGAGCCCTGGCAGGGCACGAAGACCTCACATGCCCCCACACTGCCCACTGCCCACTGGTCATTCATGGCCGGCGTCTGCTGCCTGCCTGCCTGATGGCCGAATGCCGGACAGTTGGACTTTTTATCTCTGCTACTGCCCAATCTCCTTCGCCCCCCCCATCCCGCCCCCTTAGCCATTCTTTTCTTTCTCTTTAATCGTTTTCAACAAATACCATGATTTGTCTCCACTCTTGCCAAGTAGCGTGTCGGTATCATGGCTAGTCCCGACTCTCAGCCACACCCCACACAGCTTTTTCTACATCCGCATACATGACTGTACACAAGTACAGAGAGAGAGAGAGAGAGAGAGAGAGAGAGAGAGAGAGAGAGAGAGAGAGTGTGTGTGTGTGCAGAGTTGATCGTATTTTAGTAGAATATAACTAAAAGTGTGGATCCGTAATAAAGAAATTTGACAATGGCGGTAAGACACTAGCTCAGATATCGGGAGGTGTGGGTTCGATCCCCGGCCGAGTCAAACCAAAGACTTTAAAATTTGTATTAGCAGCTGATCCACCTAGTGTATGCAAGTGCTCCTTACATCACAGTGTGCAGCACGCTTTCAATTGTTCCAAGCACCGTCTGTGATATAACCTTGTAGTTGAAAAGAGACGTTAAAATTCAACCAACCAACCAGCCGGTTTTTTTTTCCAAAGCAGTTGCAAACTGAAGAGTTCTTTTTCAATAAGCAATGACTGTAAGAATCATGTAAAGTTTTCATTTTCTTTCCTCGCATGAGCACGGTGTGTGTGTGTGTGTTTTCTATGTAAAAATTAAAAGGGAGAAGAAAAAAAGAGAGCGAGATCAGAGAGAGAGAGAGACAGACAGACAGACAGAGAGAAAGAGAGAGAGAGAGAGAGAGAGAGAGAGAGAGAGAGAGAGAGAGAGAAAGGCAGAGTCAGAGAGAGAATGAAGGGAAGAGCGAGAGTGGTTAGATAACGTTAATAAAGAACCGCGAAAAGAAGGTCAGTCGTGCATAAAGGATTAGATTTTATTCATTGATTTCAATCAATGGTATGTAGAGGTCAGTAGCAAAGAGATTCAAGTAGAGAGCCAACAGACAAACTGGACACATAACGTTATCTCAAACCTGTATGCTCTACATGCTGTCCTCTTACAACAAGACACGATTCAATCTTACTTTGATCTCGGTATTTAAAAGGTTTTATTACAATCTTTAACATAGACAATAATAAAATATAATAATTATTATAAGTTTTACCTATTTTGGGCTGCTCGGCTTTCAATTAGATCGCCTAGCTCAGTAGTGATCCAAAAACATAGTTCAAACTTACAGAAATATTCCATCAGGAATTACCTCCAAACTTTACTTGATTATTACTCAGTTTGATCAAAACAGAACAAAAATAGCCTTGAGATGAGGGTCTTTGCAGTGCAGTGTCACTAAATATAAGCTGCTAAACCTTTGATTTTTAGGTTATGGTCAACGCGATCTATAGTGGAGGCCAAAGCGTCCAGATGTAAATAAGCTTCTGCAAAAGTCTTACATTGACCTATCCTATAAGTGTTTTGAAGTGAGTTAGAACAATGGTAAACCGAAATATACTCAGTGTGTTGAGGGCCGGCCCAGAACACATTGAATGTTTTTTAAATCGGAATTGACTTAACCTTCTTTAAAATACATAGTACTCTAGGTCAGTTCCCAGTTTTGATAGAACTTGTTTACATTTGGGTGGTTTGGCCCCCACTATAGATCGCACTGGTTATGGTCGATTGACTGTCAGTTTGATAGAAACATATAACAACCTTGAGCTGAAGATCGTTGCAGTGCGGTGTTTCTAAAGATAAACCACAAACTACTGATTTGATTTTTTTTGTTAAACTTAAAGGTCGCTTGCCTGCACGTAAAAGCTGCTCACTTTGGTCTTGACCTCTCTGCTCATGAGCACAGTTCACAATGGGAGTCTCCACAACCTCCTAGTTTTATTGGCTCCTCAAAACGGTCCAACCAAGCAACTATTTTTGAATACATGACGAATCAGTCGTCAAGCAAAGTTCACTCAGTTAAAACGAGTCAACTTTTGGTGAGCTTGGGGTTTGACGTTAAAAAGCCCTGTGCATATCAAAATGTTATAGACAACTGTGCGGGTGATCAATATTTTCCGAACATTCACTCGTCATTAACATTATTTAGTCCTTTAAGCTTTCCGAGAGCAAGTCGCATACTTTAGAGCGCAGATATCTGACTGAACCAGACGATAAGATCTAAGATTAAGCTTACATGACTTATTGAATGTTTTCCAGTGTTTTAAATTTTCATGATGGCGTGCCCAAATTTACCAGTTTACAGTAAACCTTACACAGAATTAGATGAAGGTCTAGATCTAGATTAGGCGCACGAAGAAGTATAACAAGAGAGCCTAGATTAGACCTTAGGTTACCAATGCCAGTTTCTGCAAAGCATGTAAACGTCCACACTCATGAACCACATGGGTGAGAACGTCAGGTAAAAAAATTTGTTCCAAAATAAATATTAATGTAAGTAAAGTCTAAATTGTAATTTTTTAGGCTATGGGAAACTAGTTATTGTGCTTTTTATGTGAATAAATTTTTGGCAGGATTTTTCCACAGGGGTGCGACATAGTTCTATTTAACTATTAGATCTAGACATTAAGTACCCTTCATTTCGTTTGCAATGTTTTTTTTTAGTATTAAAAAAAATGCATACCACTGCAAAGACCCCTTATTTCTATGAAAAAATCGTATAGAATTAGTTACTATGAAATTATAGCCTAGCTGTGACGGCGGAAAGACTTCCATACCGACGCGCCAGTAAAAGTAACGAAATGAAGTCTGTTTACAAAATGGCGTCACATATATACACTTGCGTTGTCCCGAGTGGTGAAAGAAAATTCCATTTATATAAAAATACAACGCACTAGACCAATATCCAGTGAATATTCATCCATTAACATTGGATTAGTCATTTTGTAGCAGGTAACAAGTTTATCTAGTGCTTTAAATTAATTTCAAAGTGGCGCGTGGGTATGGAAGTGATTCCGTGACGGCACCAATGTTTCTACAAGTCAGGTAGAGTATGTTTAAAACAACGAACTTCCCGTTAATACCGGCGACCGCTGTAATCGGTCGATGGCACTTCTAGATCCATAATTATTTCCTCGCTTGTTGGGTTCACAACAGAGGTTTGGGAAGAGAAGGGGGGGGGGGGAATTATTAATAAGCCATGCCATGTAGAAGTCCCCATGTTTTTATAGACTTGTGAAATTCAATTATTCTACAACATAAATCTACCGACACATCCGCAAAATGTAATTGGCTTGATTATTAATCAGCGCGTCTGTCTGACATTTAGATCTATAACGTTTTCCTTCTTTTCCAACTTGAATTTAGTTTTTAACACATACTGAATTTTTCGAAAATAAAACTTATCTCCTTTATTTTGTGCACGATGGTTTTGAAATTTGTTGTGTGGATGCATTTGGTTTTATTTAAAAAAAAACGGCAAATTTAACAAAATATGCTAATGGCAATATTTTTTTTTGAAATATCCGAATGTGGAAAGCAAGTTTGAAATGGTCAATGAAAACTGGCAAGATAGATAGATTTTCACCACAGCAACCACATATAGATCTATGAGTACAAATTTATTTCAGGTTTGCCGTTAATTCGACCGTGCTTAATTGATAGGTAACCTTTTGGTAAACCTAGAAATTGATAAATAAAACAAACAGGCCTACCGCAAGACCCGTTCTCCCCCCCCCTCCCAATCAAGCATGTTGGGGCGCTAATCTATGTCCAGCAAGAAAATCTAGATCTAGATCTATGTTAAACTAGAAAATATGGATCTAGATCTATGTCCAGCTAGAAAATGTAAATCTAGATCTAGATCCATGTCCAGCCACTCCAGCTAAAAAATTAAATCTATGCCCGATTCTCGTCCAAAGGTGCAGATTTCATTCTACTCTCCAACCTAGCGGACAAGATGGGCTAAGCCAAGCGAAATTCGCGCGTAAGCCTGGCCCATCATTTTTTTTTCTCAGAGCGAGTGCCTGCATGCGCTGTATTTTAGGCTCGTGATAAAGCGATAACTGGCTGGAATTTTTTTTAACTGGCCCTTTAGGTCATTATTTGCAACTTGATAACCCCAACTTCCCAATTTTGCATTACTTTCGCCATTTTAAAATATACTAGTATATAGTTTTCCCATAAAAAATAAGACATTTCTTTTTCAGGTTTCTCTTTTGTGGTTTTTCTTTTTTTCCTCTGCCCTCATCATATTTCTCAAATACCATCATCTCATTCACATATTATCACGAATATGTTCATCTACATCGCAATTGTCATATTTTTTTTTTCAAAACCACACCTGTTTCATGCTACAGTCATCTTTTTGCGTACATTCTGTTAACAACTGGATTATATATGTTTACATACATAGCTATTATCAATTACCAGCTATCAATATGCCTTCCTAACAGGTTCTGACCTGACATGCAAGTCAAATGAGCGACCAGGTACCACGACGATTGTAGATGTACTTCTAGGCCATGAAGAATATCTGGGATGAACCTGATCAGACTTCTCAGCTGTTGAATTTTGAGTGTTTTCAGTTGAGAAGCTAAGTTTTTCTGTTTTGTTTTGCTGGCTTGTGTTCATTTGCAAAACTAGCTAAGGGATTTGGTTATTCATGTCGCACCTTGAAGTCTTCAAGCTGTTTACAAGAGCAGCAAAATCACAGACAATGACAATGACAAAGACAGATGAAAGTGAAAATAAATACGACAGCTGCGAAATTCGTCACAATTCCACGCACTCACCCCTAAAAACTGTTGAATACTGAACTTTTTTTAAAAATCACTTTAAAATAATTTAAAATAGGGATTGAATCAATCCTGGAGTGAACACATCGTAGCGAAGAGGAACTTGCTCACAAAACCATCACGCATTTTACTACATTGCATACACAATCGGCTCTCAAGCCTATGGTATGAACATGGCCCCTCTTCCACACTTCGAACAAAGAAAATTTTCGAACACGAAAATGCATGTAGTAAAAAATTTACCTGGTCTCAAATACACCATAGCCGTGAAGAACTTGCTTACAAAATCATTACACGTTTAACCATATTGCTTACACAATCTGCTCTCAAATGTATGGTACTAACTTGGTCACCCTTCCCCACTCATCACAAAGAAATTACTCAAAGCTAAAATTCACAATTTATACTTTAAAAAAATCTCAAATGCATCTTAGCCAGGAGGAACTTTCCTACAATATCATTACATGTTTTACTTATATTGCTTACACAATCTGCTCTCAAATGTATGGTATGTACTTAGTCTCTTTTCCTCACTCACCACAAAGAAAAACTTTATAAACGAAATTCACAAAAATATATGCAGTAAAAAAATTACCTAGTCTATTTCTACATATGCCCCTCGTTTAAGAATAGGGTGCCATTGTTTGAGTATTCGAAAATTCTTTTAAATTTGGAAATTTAAGTTGTGCCTTACCGATTTCTTTAATATATCACAGGCAAGAGACACTTGCCCACAAAATCATTACATGTTTTGCTACAAAAATCATTTGGCTTGCCCAAGTTTACTGTGCATGTGCTTACACACTCTGCTTCTAAGCACCACACAGAAAATGCTCTAAGGTAATGTTCACGAATATACTACCTACTTAATACTGAGCTTGTTTTTTTAGTTTTAATGCTGCATGAATGTCTTTATCAGAACTTCCTAGTTATCTTTTGTTGCGGTACAGATTTGTCTGTTTTCTTGTCTTGTTAGTGCTGTCAAAATAGGTTAGGCCTACTCTTGGTCTTTATCTGCGTCTCTTACCCTCACTTTTCACTGATTTGTTTCACAAATGTGCACCGGCCTAGCGGTAAGACACTCGCTCAGAGATAGGGAGGTGCGTGGTTCGATCTCCGGCCGAGTCAAACCAAGGACTTTAAAATTGGTATTAGCAGCTGTTCCGCCTGGTGCCTGGCATTATGGATTTAGTGCTAAGTCTGGTCGGCCCGGTGTCAGGATAATGTGACTGGGTGTGGTGTATGTAAGCGCTCTTTACATCACAGTGTGGCAGCACGCTTTTAATTGTCCCAAGCGCCGTCTCTGATATAACCTTGCCTCCTACTCAAAAGATCCTGATAAACTAGAACAAACACGTCTTAAAGACGATTCCACTGTTTTCAATGCAATAATTATCATTAGCCATCAAATATTTTAAACGAAAAAGAATTAGATCTGTAATATACACTGACAGCCTCTTAGCCATACAGGCCCTACAGGGGAAAAATTTTTAAGAATAAAAATGTTGCTCACATAACCTTTTAGCGAAAATGACCCCTCGGGCAAAAGTCGTTCTGGTATGGATCCCTTCTCATGAAAGAATATACGGAAATAAGAAAGTGGATGAACTTGCTAAATTAACGCTCAATCAGGAAATGCCTGGTGATAAACAAGTCATCTGGTCCGACCTCAAACTCAAAGTGAACACACATCTTGAACAACTGTGGCAGACGGACTGAGATACTGAAGTCGACAACAAACTTCATGAAATTAGACCAATTCTTAAAGAAAGACTCATTTATGATGAAAGACTGAGCAGAAAACAGGAGACTGTTGTGAGCAGACTCCGTATCGGCCATTCATGGATCACTCATAAATACCTTTTGAAAGGGGAACAACTGTACAACCCTATTGTACAGCTTGTGAATATTCTTTCACTGTGAAACACACTTTAGAGGAATGCGCAGATTTTTTTACTGAGCAGAAAAAAAAATATTATAAGACGACTGATATGCACACACTATTCCGAGAGGTGAAAGCCTCACAGATTTCAGATTATCTGAAAGAGATTGGATTGTATGGCAAAATCTGAAGCAATGTATAAAAAACTTTTAAAACTTGTAAAAAGTATCTAAGATTTTTAAAACTTGATTGTAATATATGAGATAGGTGGCAAGTTTATAGTATCGAAATAAATTAAATTTGAAGAGATCGTAAGCCCTGAGATCATCGCTAAACGATGGACTGGGCTTGTCAAAGTTTCAATCAATCAATCATAACCTTGTAGTTGAAAAGAAACGTTAAAATTCAAACCACCTAACCTAACCACAAATGTGCATTGGTTTCAGCAATATCCAAATTTTTTTTTCTAAGGTTTCTTCTGGTAATGTAGAAACTGCCTTTGGACTTATAGGTTCAGCGCGATCTCTTCATCTGTTTTTTTTTGTCTTTCCAACTTATTTTGAGGAGACGCTTGGAGAACCACATTTCAACAGACTTGTCTTTTGCTCGTCTTTTTTACTGTCAAGTCAAGGCTTTAGCGTCACGTTTTCACCCTCCATAATAGACATTTCATAAGTTATATTTCCTATAGGTCTATCTTTATAGATGTTATTGAGATCTGGAGCATTTCTTTCTTTTCATTCCCTACTCTTTGAAGCAGTCAACCTTATCTGTTTTGATGGAACTTTAGAAGACTCTTGCCAATATCTACTATTCATGAACTTCCCTTTTTTGCGTTTAAATTCAGTCCTTTTCATTGTCCAACTACGTTGAGTTTGTGAGCATCGTTGTTTGTCACTAGTTGCTTATACATGCTGAGGCCTCGGCATGTCGATGATTTGACTTTCCTACCACTTTTTACTGTTTACGAAACTAAAATAGTTTTTCTAAGCTCTTTTCTACCACATGTGGCCCTTGTTTTATTGGGTGCCTTTGTTAGACTAGGCTCTTTTCTACCACATGTGGCCCTAGTTTTATAGGGTGCCCTTGTTAGACTAGGCTCTTTTCTACTATATGTGACCCTTGTTTTATAGGGTGCCCTTGTCAGACTAGGCTCTTTCCTACCATATGTGGCCCTAGTTTTATAGGGTGCCCTTGTTAGACAAGGCTCTTTTCTACCATATGGGGCCCTTGTTTTATAGGGTGTCATTGTTAGAGTATTAAGATGTTCTTCGAAATCTGGAAACTTTCGTGTGTTCCCGGTTTCTTTCATACATTAATTTTACCCAAATCTACTGCGCTTTACACACTGCTCACAAACATCTGGTATGAAATTTACCCTTCCTTCCCACTCAACACACAGAAAATATTTACAGAAAAAAAAATAAACACAATCTTCGTCTTCCACTTGTGTCCTTTGTTTTATAGGGTGCCATTGTATGAGGATTTGAAAATATCAGAAATGTGAAAATTTGTGTTGTGCCTTCTTGATCTTTTAAGTTTTATACATCTTAGCCAAGAGACAATTCCCATAGAATCATTATTCATTTTACTACATAAAGCGTTTGTCTTGCCCAAGTTTACTGTACTTACACATTCTGCCCCTAAGCATTTTGGTATGAGTTTGACCTCAACATTCACCACACAGAAAATGTTTAAAAACTTCACACACAAAAAAAAATCTAGTGTCTTTTCTACCAGTTGCCCCTTGTTTTATAGGGTGTCATCGTTGGTCTTTCTTTTTTGTATTTGAAAGCCATTATTTGACGTGACCAGTGTGTATCACTTTCTATCAAATGAGCCCCTTGTTTTATAGGGTGCCATTATCAGAGTATTCATAAATTCTTCGAAATTAAAAAATTAAAGAAGGTACTTGCCCACAAAACCACTTAACATTTTTTTACTGCAAAAAGCATTTAGCTTACCCACGTCTACTGGGCTTACACAATCTGATCTTTAGCAAGTAAAAAATTTAAAAATAAACTTCACTCACCCTCCGGACCCAGCACACAAAGATAATGTTCGAGCATAACAATAACGAAAAAGCAATTTGCCCAGTCTCTTCTAATTTAGTTTGTTTATAGGGTGCCATTGTTGGTTTTCTATATGTGATTTAGTCGAGAATTTAAAATATGCAGTCATAAATCCCATGGTCCTAAGTCCAGATTTGACAGAACCTAACTCACGTGCTGTGGGTAAAAAAAATTAAAGAATATCATTAAAAAATTCAATAACGGGAAATTAAGACTGTAAAACTGGTAAAAGGAATAGATAATTAGGTTAAGTACAACTGGATCTGACGAGGCGCGCATAATTTTATATTATGTCCTGATAACACCAGATATCACAGGCTTTATAATTAAGTGGTTTCTAGAAGAAAGATGATCAGTTGTGGTAGGGTGTACAGGAACAGAATGCTTCACCCTAAGTAGTGTGGGAATCTTTTGCCTCAATGTTCAAACTGATGGAAATGATTCTTTCCACCATATAAAACGCCCGTGTGGGTACGGGGCCCTCATTCGGAGGGGAGCAAAG
>BMAT01009335.1:143149-156361 GCA_019649035.1 Elysia marginata | reverse complement strand
CTGACAATGGAACATTCATCGCCATCGCTTGGCAAAACCAGACAAAAAGTGCATCCTCTAGTCCTTCGTGACTGCAAAGTTTCGTTTTCTTTGTAGCCGGTCGGAATTTCGAGTCATCGCGGGCCTTTTGTAGCTTCTCAGTGTCTTTCAAAATCGTACAGCGTTGAGTTTAGGTGTGCTGTGTTTCTTGCAGATTTCCGTTTTTGTTAACTTCTTTTCCTCCGCTTCGGATAAGATTTAAGTTTAAAGTCAATCGTGTGAGCACTGTGCTTTCTTTTGGACATCTTGACTGAATGCGTGGTTAAAGTGAACCGAAAAGCGCTAGCAACAAAACTGGGTCTAAGACTAGAGATTATAAAAATGAGTTTCGCAAGGCCAAATCTCAATCAGTAATCACAGGTCTAACTGCGCTGACTGATAGCGACATTGTGACGCAGTGACGGTGTGTTGTACTGTAGGCACGCGCAGTTTGTCTCGATTTAGAGGGAGGTTACAAAGCTCAGTAAATTTGATTGGCCTAGGTCAACGCCTCTCACGCTCTACATGTGGGGCCCATCAATGCATCAGTAAGAAAAGGTCCCGTCTCGATGACCGAGTTGCGTTACATCACAGATCACTGGCACTGTCAATCAGTTTCAGTACCACAGACAAAGCGAGCCCACACACACACGCGCAGACACGCCACCCGAGCACAAGCTAGACTAGGCCTCCCCCTCCCCCTTTCTTTCCCACCCGGGCTTCTTGCTCCCCCATCGCCTTTTCACTGATGGTACGCCCCACGGACTGTAGATCTAGATCTAGCTTTAAATCAATCGTCCGGCAAGGGCTCGGGAGTGTTCTTCCCCTTCCCCAAGTTAAAGAAGTGATGATAAAACAAAAAGAAAGAGAGAGAGAGAGATGGAGTGGACGCTTCAGATTGTTTCGCTTTAAAGTCAGTGCCGCTTAGACGCATTTCGGTTTATCGCATGAATGGGTACAAAGACAAAGAAGAGACTTGTAAAATCTTTTGACTTCTTTGCGGATTATCGTATTTTTCGGTTTACCGTCTTTCGGTTTAAAGGGATTCTACTGTATTATCATTTCTTATATATACTGACAATTCCGATATTCCATAATTAGAAATTAAATTTTGTTCCATGGTGTTCCAAATATTCAAACTGAATAGGGATACAGCTTTGTAAAAGTACCGTAAACATACTTGCAACAATGAAGCAATTGACAAAAATAAAACATTGTAAAACAAATAAGGTAAATCATTTTTATTTGCAAAAATATGAATGGTACGACCTTGGTGAAGATGATAATGAAATGAATGAGTGATGAAATATTGTACACTGTGACAAAATGACTTTAACAATATTAGTGACAATTTAAAAAAGAAATAAATTCAATTCCTAGTAAAACCCTTATCAATTGGATAAGAGTTCAAAAAATAGAGACGGAGATAGAAAAACACAACATCTCTAACTTTACGACTAAGAGATTTTAACTTGTCAGAATCTAGCACTGAATGAAATCAATATCAAGTCACAAACTGATTAAGTTTACAATTAATCACGACATAACGTAATGCCTAAATTCTCATACAATTTATTTCTCTGCTTCTTTTCTAGGCTGACAAAAAAAAATCTTGTCAATTAGTCACTCAGTAATAAAAAAAATACAACAACAACAAAAAACAACAAAACTGGAACAAAAAATGCTATTGAACTTGTTGAATCAAAGTGATGTTGTCTCCCTTCAACATTATGCGCCCTGAAAAAGAAAAAAAAAACAGTACCCAGTTTATATTGAGAACATAGCATCTTGTCTAGTTGAATTAGAAGACATTCACAAAATTACATATAAGGACACACTTTCACAATAAGTTTCTCAATAAATTATAAATGAAAAAAAAATTAAGAACTCAATATGTTCTCTACAACCATTTCAGGTATGAGCAGAACTTAAGTGTGATCCAACAAAAAGAGTTTACGGCAGCTAGTAATGTAGCTCAATATTACAACCATCTATATAAAAGATACTGATGAGTCTTAAAAATTTGTTAAGGGTAGTTCTTCTTGAGCACTGGGGTTAATGTGATGGTAGATACTTAGTCTGGCCCATAAAAGTAGATCTAGACCCCTGAATATATAATGAAATCTAGCTGATAAAAGGATTTTAGTAGAAAATCTAAGAATAGACCCATCAGAAATTAATTTGCCATTCATTATTTTTACCTTCATACATTCTATCTATTCATCTAATTTAATAATCAGTTTGCCATCTTCTTTCAGTAGGCTCACCCTCTTCCTGTCTAAAACTGATATTGACTTTACACCCGCCGCCTTCTCTTCACTTGATCTCTTTAAAACGTTTCTTCCTCCTCTTTATCTTACACCAACATGTACACCCTCTCTCACTCTTATTTTCTACTCAAAATTCTCTTGTTTTTTTTTTATTCCCTTTATGCTCTGAGAAACAATCGTACTTTCTACTATCTACAATTAAGTCTGGGCCTACTGGTTCTATTGCTTTTAAATCTGTCGAAAATAGATTGAAATCTAGATCTTGGTGTTGATTTTATTTCATGTGCAGGCAAATCATTGAAATCTTGCTCTCTATCTCCACAGGTAAATAGGATTTTGAACTAGAGCTCTACTAATGCAGCGCTTCAACTGGGTTTTGCTAGGTCTTTCAAATTAGATATTTGGGCATTGTAAATTTTAGCCTCTGTACTGTAATTTCTTATTGTCATTGTAGGCATAGGCCTTTTTAAACTTTCTCTTACATGAACGCACTGTGCTAGATGTATAAATTTTAGATCAAGCCTAACCGGGACCTTTTAAAAAGAGCTACATGCAGCAGATGACATGACATAAAAGTTCTTTTGCCTAAGCTAAGAAGATGACATCAGAGCTCTTTCGGATTCCGCATAATTGTTCTATTCTTATCACCAAACGATTTTGACAAATATCTTGTAGTATAGCCTACCATGTTTCTATACTGATTACACTTTATTTAATTATGTTTGTAAAAGTTTCTTTTTTTTTCTTGAATGATGAAAAGGCCTTTGAGTATATCTATAAATAAACGTATAAAGAATCCAAACTACAAATCTACACTCTAAGCTCAGGTTCAGCACAAGAGGTTTTTTACTGAATTCACCAGCCCACAAGTCAAAGAGTTTTTTTTTTAATCTTTACACTCAAGAGAGATTTGCCTTCGGACAGCCCCATAGCTGTTTTTTAAACTTAATTAAGTCAATACTGCTGTATGGAAGTTTGTCTTATGCTCCCTTCCAATTTCAATTCCTCATATGTATAAGGTACAATAAAAAACACTAGGTGGCACTCTATGATCGGAGATGTCACTCTCATGGCAACAGAACCGTGCCTGATTTGTAAACATTTAGTTTTAAGTATCTCGAGTTGCTACACTTGAAAAATTTGGGAACCAAAGAGATTCATTTTCTCCTGGAAATAAAAACTAGATCCACATTGAATTTTTCAAAATCTCACTGCATGTGACTTTACACTTGTAAATCAATTTTTCCTCTTCTAATACAAATTACATATAATAATTAGAAAAACAGATTTGAGATTTAAAAAAAATCAAAGCATGTCACTATAAACTTTGCTTTTTTTTAAAAGGTAAATATTTCTTTCCATACATGTTGATCAAATGAGAAGTCACAAGCAAAATATTTCATTAAAAGTTAAATTTTCTTACCTAATCTTTTCTTGTTTTGTGTCTTCATGTGAACCTCTTCAGCATCATCAAGCACCAGATTCATGTACTCATCAAAACCCTGCCAGAGTGTACAAATTTCAATTAAATACCACCAAACATTACAACATACAGCACAGTTACAATTAAATCCAATAAGATTGAGAGTTAAAAGACATATCCATATAAATTATATCGGCAACTTTGCTATAGTCTTTTGATTTTAAGTAGAAATATGATACTATAATTTGAATAATCTTGATTAGATCCTAATCTAAAAAAAAAAAAAAAATTAAGCGAGCTTTATGCAAAATCTTGCTGAATGGCAGCTTCATTTATTCTGCTATAACTTTACATCATTGCATCTATCTGTAATAAATATTTTTACCACCCTTTTTTTTCTAAAAAAAAATCATTTCAGGAGGTAGGTCTACTAAGGATGGAAAAGTTTAAAGTTTAATTTCAATTGCAATTTTATTCTAGGGACAACGAAATTTGTTTCAGTTTTTAAAACAGGTTCATTTTATGAGCAAAATAAACCGCTTGATATCTTTTAAACTAATTTTGATTTAGCCAGGTTTATTGATTAATTAGAGCTGTACTGCATTTTGTGGTTTGTTTACTTACAAGTTACATTCAAGCGTAAATTGTACAAAGTGTAGTTGAAGGAATAATCTGAATAATGTTAAGCAAACAGAAAATGCAAAACTTACATTTGACCCAAGAGATTCCATTAATTTAAATAATTTAGCATTTACTTAGTCTTATTTCAGGTTGTGAATACAACGACACTTACCACAATACATCCCTCAATGCGTAAGTTAATCTGCTCATAAAGCCACACCTGGATTCTGGACCTCTGCACAAAATAAAAATGTCACTGAGTTATTTACATATAAAGTCTGCCTAAAAATATACATTGCAGTCCGCTTAAGTGCAACTAGAAGTGCTTGGGAACAGTTAATTTAATTTGAAATATCAGAACTTCAACTTAAGGTTAGTTGATAAGGAAAAAAAAATACATGTACTAGTTGGGATCCTAAACAGATTTCAGTTCAGACTTTGAGTTTTAAACCCAACTTCACTTTATTTAGCCTTCCTCGATCATAACATTTTTTTTATCTATTTCAAATTCAGTTTTTAAAAACACTCAAATAATAAAAAAGTATCATGTTCATATTTATTATAGGCTTAAAAATTACATGAAGTTTTTTTAATGGCTCTTTTAATAACATGGATGACTCAAACCAATAAGCTGCTCTCAATCAATCTTTATATGATAACATATCATAATCTGAAGTTAATTAATTTTTTTATTCTGCAATTTACAAATGAATAAAACATTAAAAGAAGAGCAATCACTTATGAGAAGGTAAAACTTAAGCCATGAAGGATGCAAGCAGTTTACTCCAAACTCCTGCACTTAAAAATATATTATATTTATATTATAATACAGCAATTAAAAAGAAATCAAACCATGTATTACTGGGCACTACAATTGTTAAGTAAATAAGTTAATTACAAAAGAGACATATTTTTACCAAAGGTTATTTTCTGAACACTCATATATTTGTTTTTCTACATGATCATAAAATATCGGCCTGAATCAATTATAGAACACTTAAATAACAGTTACAAACAAGGATGAATCTAAACTGTGAGACTTACTGTTACACTATGTCAGTATTCATTAAGCTAACTTCTGAGATTTAAAGCTAGGAACAGCAGGAAAATTGAAAAAAAAAAAAAGAAAAAAGAGAAGAAAAAAGAGAAGAAAAAAGAGAAGAAAATCGCTGCACAAATTGGAAACTTAAAAAAAAGAAGTGCAACATCAATTTAGAACATTTTCAGAAGAACTAAACAAAATTAAAAACTTACGTTTTGTAGATATCTGAAGATCAAGTTCTGATAAAAATGTTAAGGATAAAATGGTCTGAAAGTTAATACATTATGTATCAATACATGTAGAATTTAGCACAAAAAGACATTCAAATTAATTCAACAATGATTTTGTCAATCTCCAACTTCCAAATCGAAGGGACATGATAAGTACTCAAATTGACTTAGTAGGCCTACTAATGGCTTAATCCAGCGATTGGCCCGCTGGTGTTAAAAACGGGTTATCATCCTCTTCATTTCGTCATTTCTGTCAGCGGGCCAATGCCAGGATTATCCCCTACTAATATTGTTAAAAAGGGGAACAAAAAATTGAAGCTTAGAAAAGTTTTGTAGGCCTAATTTTACAACATTTGTTACAATGCAAACAAGACGGATTCCATTGGGGCTGAAACTAAAAGTAAAACTTCTAAAAGGCACCAAATTGAAGAGTCTTACTTTTAGTCTAATAAAACATTTCATACTTAACATTTTTGTTGATTATGATACCTAGAATCTAATACTCAAAAATAAAAGGTCAGTACACACTGCTGGGCTTGTTCAGTACGATCGTTCGGAGGCAGCAGTCTAGCTAGATCTAGGTCCAAACAATTGGCGGTCTACATATGATTTGATATTGAAAACAAGGCCGCAATTTTACACCCTGTATACCTAGATCAAGAAAAGCGTCAAATCATAAGTCTGTGGCCTATCGCCAGTACGTAGATTTGGTCTACTCATCTAGAATATATATTCTAAATAGCCTACAGATCTAGTCTCTGGATCGAGATCTTGAACTGAGTGAACTGATTAGTTCAATAGTTGTTATCGAGAATAGGTTGCCGGTCACAGCAAACTAAAATACTCTCAGGTGAAAATTAACAAAGGATACAATAGGTTGAACCATAACCTTCTGGACCTTTTGACCACCTTTATAAGCCATTTTGATCTTATGAAATTGGAATGAAAGCTGAAGTTTATATCGGGAATCCAAAGGAAAACAACAGTTTCACGTTCGTAAGACGCACCGGAAGCGAAAAAGGAAAACGATGTAAGGCGGTATCAGAAGTGTCTAGCTTTCAGCTTAGTGTCGCTCCCTGACCACATTCCGTCTTTGATCTTCAGGCATGGCGCAGTGAAAAAAAAAGTCAAGCTGACAAGATTCGGGCAATAGCGGCTACGTACCTCAAAGAAAGGAGTGAATGCTATAAATAGTCGTATCGGTTATATTGTTTTTATATATTAGTTTGTTAAAAGTGAACAGATCGAATCGTACAATTACACTGACATTTGAAAAGGCATTGGTATAAAATATAAGGAAAAAAAACAGAGACATGAAGAAAATACATTCAGTTAAAAGCACGCAAAAGCACTTATGGTATAAATCTTGAACTATAGCTCTGCATTAGTTGATACTTATTTACCATGGAGGGAACTTGGTACCAAATGTTTGTAACTTTTTATTAAGCTAAAGTAAAACTCGTCTACCTCGGTTAGAGTAGGCTACTAGCAGAGGACTTATATGATTTGCAAGTTATTCAATCCTTCTGGTACTAATATTCCATGCCTACTAGAATATTCTTTACTACATGCCACCCCCCATAACACACACACCTTAGACGTCACAGCAAGTTTGGTTATAGAATGTACCTACATTGCATTCTGACTTCAATGGTGGGCGAGGGACTGCCTTAAGGTTGTATTTTTATCCCCTCCTTTACGTTCCTTATATATATCATGTGGCAAAATCTGAAGCAATAATAGAAATTTTTAAAACCTGTAAATAGTAGCCTATCTAAGATTTTTAAAACTTGATTCTAATATATATATGAGATAGGTTGGCAAGATAAAAGTATCGAAATAAACTTCAGTTGAAGAGATCGTAAGCTCTGAGATAATCATTAATGATGGATCGGGCTTGTAAAAATTTCAATCAATCAATCAATCAATCAATCAATTACGTTCCTTCCCCTCCTCATTCTTCTCCCATGAAAACAAATTGTAAAAAAACAAGAGTCACCGCCCCAAGAGTTCTGAAAGCGCTGGTTGATTGTTGGAAAGCTCTTCCTCAATTCTCATGACAATAGTCTTGTTATTCCTATGAGAAGTAAGTGCGTTCGTGTAGGCTTACTCATGCAATGGCAGTTAATAACCCATCTGAAGTAAAATAGAGGCGAAACGGACATTGTATGTCAAAGTAAATAGGCCTACGACCTGCTGATTTGGGTTTTTAAAATTTAATTTAGCTTGAGTTAAAAATTTGGAATTCAAAGTACATATCATCATCTATAGTGACAGTCTTACTTTGATTGGTCTCGTAATGAAATGATCTTGCTAAAAATCAAAGAGTCTCACAGTTTTCTATTCTGCATTTTCCCATTGTGTTTCAAGGCGAGTGTCACATGCCTCACAAAACACATTCAGTAAAAATAGTGCAACATAATGTCAGATGTAAAATTTGACCGGAACAGCATTCAACATTCCCATTAGGTTTACCTTAGTTATCATGGCGGTGGACATCGGACTAAGTTCAGATCATCATAATGATTAAGGCCCAGTTTTTTTATACGTAAATTATCTTGATTTCAACGTAAAGATAACTTGTTTATTAAATCAGATAGATACGTGAGTTGCTTATTTCTGGTCGTTTTTTTGTTTCATACAGACTAGTGGAAATGATGCCAAGTTATGGGCATGATTTCCGCACTGGGCCTGGGGTGCCCCACCACATGATCTAGAAATCTAGATCTACTCTAGATTCTAGATCTATTTTAAGTCTGAAATTGCATTGATTTTAATCCAGATAAAGATGCAGACTGGTCTAAAGTTATAGAGAATATTTTAAAATGTTTTTGTTTATCACAATAAACACTAGAGAATATAATAGGGAAAATGCAACAATTATAATTTGCTCAACCCCAAACACAACGTTGTCATAAAATTTTGAGTCATAGAAGTGAGGAAAATTTGAGGGCTACATGTAGAATTTCAAACACAAACTGACACATGAAGCCAAGTTTCTAGCCTTGAATCTCTGCGTAATTAACTTATTGCTATATATCTAATATGCCATCATTTTCGAAATTAAAAATAGACTGACTAATTTGAAATAAATTTTATTCCCATGCGTTTCAGAATATCTAAACTCAACTTCATAATTCAACCTTGCTCTACAACTCTGATATTCTGTACTTTGGTATTCGCATTGTTAAATTCTTATATTAACCCTTTCGTGACGTAAGGTCTAGGTCAATGCCAATGACGGAGGCTATATTGGTTAGCCATCGTGCTATCTTTCTCTATGAGCCCTCTATAAAATGACGTGCAACGTACGTCCTGTGGGTCATGGCTAACACTGAAAATCAGTGATTTTAGGACGTACGGCGTACCTGGGGACGGCATCTTGTCACAAAAAAGTGGACATACGGCGTACGTTATACATACGTCACGAACAGATTAATGATAAATTTTTGGGGATAATCCTGGCATTGGTCCGCTGGTAAGACTGGTGAAATGAAAGGAATGATGTTTACATGAACGGGCCAATCCCAGGATTAAGCCAAACTTTGGGACTTTATACTGAGTTTACTGACCTTCGTGTACTTTTTTCAGGAAGAATAAGTGTGCTTGAAAATGGATTTTGGGGTGCAGGGCAGAGCAACCCCTCAGAGCTATCAGCGTCATCTTCCTGGTAGTGCAAGGAACAGACCACATAGCGGAAAGCCTCAATTTAACCCAATCACAGTAAGAATGCATCATCTTTCATTGAATTTTATCCATGAGCAAACAGGGAGAAAAAAAATACAAGTTAAAGAATTCAAATCTAGGGCGTAATTAATCATATTTTTGAGACACACTGTAAACTAGACTTAATGTTTTTGTTTTGTTTGAAAATATTTATTCTTATTAATTTAAGTTTAAATAATAATTATTAATGAATCATGCCACTGGTCACCCAAAGACACCACCCACATAATTGTCTTATATGTAGAATTCTGTTATGATACACTGCTAACAGTTCTGTCTTTAGCACGTAATGTAATCATTATCAATTTGTTTTCTTCCCTTTTACATTTGTAATAGCAGCAATGATACTAAGTATTTTTTCAATAGTGTTGAGCTGAAGGCAGTTCTATTATTGTGAATGTTGTGGGTTATTATTATATTTGCATGTAGCAAAAGAATGAAACTTTGGATATTGATAATTGTTTTACAGGGTGAAGAGATAGTTTATACACCAACGCCAAGAGCCAAGCCTGCTCCTCCCAGCAACGGTAATTCAAGGTACGTTGAATCATTATCTAGCAAGCATTACACAGTTGAATTCTGCTATCATAAGATTGTCCCATTAAGCTTTGTCCTTAATGCTAGGATATTTAGTCAATCTCAATATAAGGCTTGTTGAGGGGGAAAAATTTCATTACAACTTGTATAACTGCTACCATTGCTATATACTAGGCCCTAAAATACTATGGACCAGGTGGAGCTTTTATGAGTGCTAATTTACAGTTGGGAGGAAATGACAATCCTACTCTAAAATTCATACACCTAAATTGACAAATCCACTTTTCAAAGTGGCGGTAGGTAAGTCCAGATGACACAAAAAATTGCCATGGGTAATAATCATTTTTGTAAAAGCATCACTTAAGATTAGGCTTTTTCTACCAATGTTTGTTAATATTTTTTTCTCTCTGCGAATGAAGAATTGAGAACCTTACAAAAAAAATCCAACAAAACAAGCCAATTTATTCTTAAACATAAGTGCTTATTCAGAGTACATATGATATGAACTTGGATGGATTGATGGATGGACTAAAGCGCTGGCTGGGATCCGGAAGTTCGACAGAGACAATGACAGCTATGGGACATCGGGAGTTATGGAGAAACATGATCGCCGACGCTTCAAAGCATGGCACTGGATGATGATGATGATATGAACAATTTACATTTTCTCAATTAACATTTAAATGAAAAAGAGTTAACAAATACAACATGAAGTAAACAAATCACTCTAATTCCTTTTTATCTGGCATATTATTATAATTATTATTTTATTTTAGTGTCATCAACAGTATTTTTGTACAAAAAGTCACTTCCTGCCTTTCTTTATGTTTGTTTCATTTTCAGCTTAGTGCCATCATTAAATCTGAAGTATTTGAAAGATGATGATGTCAAGACAGGAGCCATAGACATTGATTTAAACGATTATTCTCTTGACACACCCTGTTCAGCCAGTACTGTTAGGTAAGTCAATGGAAACTTTTTTGCACAGATTTTTTAAGTTCATCTGCATTTATCATAGAAATGTTGAATTGAGCTATCGAATAGATCTTTGAATACAGTAGAGATGAAGGCATTTAAATAAAGTCAATTTTTTAATCTCTCTCGTTATATTTTGCTTCAAGTCTGAGGCAGTGTTTTCAAAAGTTGCATTGTTTTTTTTGTTTTAAACCGTACCCTTTTTGCATCATGTTGGTGAGGTGAGATTTTTGTTAAATTACCGCTTCCACTACCATTATCTAAGATGTAAAGTTTCAGTGTATCTGAACATTTATTGGTACTCGTATAAATGTTATTACCACTTTACTTCACCAGCTGGGGAACTGGGCGCTCAGGGAGAAGCTTTGCACCGGTGCATGTGAGTTTATTGTAACTCTTCAATTTGAAAATAATACATCTACCTGATGTTTTTGAAGGCTGTATCCAACACAAAACAGATTTTGATCCAGTGGTTATGCATGTTGCACTTATAATCCCTTTTGGATATTTATTTTAATCTAATTTGTCTATAGAAACTATGCAGATGCCTGTATCTGTTGTGGAGTCTACGTTGAGATGTGCTTTAAATATTTTTTCATTAGGTGATTGAAAGCTTACATCTAGTTGTGTAAACTCAAAATCAAGAATATCTTAAAATTGCACCTAAATCTCATGTATTTTGAGTCTTCTGCCTGCTTAAATAAAAAGCTTACTTCTCTCGACTGCTAATTTCATGCCTTTAAAATCTTTCTCCCTGCTTGTAAGATGAATGATTATGTCTGTTAGCATGAATTGAGATGCAATATTTATCAAAAGCTTTTCTTATGGATGTTAAACATTGATATATGAAGGTCTGCTTCCTATACAAACACATACTAAAAATTGCAGAAAAATAGTCTTGCACCTCTTTGAATATTTGCATATTTGAGGGCAATTATTTCCTAGCTCATCTGAGATCTCATATTCTTCCCCCCTTAGAGTGCTATTAGCACAAAAAAAGTTTCGTCTAGACCAGATGGGGTACCAGGACTTTCATTGGGCAACACAAAACTGGTCTCAGCACGGAATCCTGTCAAAGAGGTACAGTGTTAACTCTGTTTTAGGTAGAGATTCAGTTTTACTATCTTCTATTTTCTCCCTTATATATAAAGTTCTCTTTTTGTTGCAATTAATTTTTCTTTTCACTAAGATTAGAAAGACAACACCATAACATCATTGCACTATGCATTGAAGGATTATAATTTCTTTTAAATGCTTTTTATGCAGCCATCAGCATGGGACAAGGACCCAGTGCCTGATAATGTACCTGCTCCGTCTGCGAGACAAAAACAAATGTTTCAACAGTATGCTGATGATATGAAGCAGTCATATCGAGACTATGCAGCAAAGTCAAGTAGAGTGAATGAGGTATCTTATTGTCAAATGTAATGCGACCAGTTAAAACGAGTCAGACATCACAAATTTATACATTCAGATGTGTTATCATAAGGACTACATTTATATGAGCTTTAAAAATTCCTAAGGATTATCATGGTTCTGTGAAAAGAACTTAATTCTTAAAAACATTCTTTCACAGTGAGTTAAAAACAAAAGATTAAAAAATTACTGATATTATTTAATTTTAACTCAATCCCCCCTAGGCCAACTAGCCCAGTTCAAGCCATGTCCCTAAGAGAAGGGAGGTAAATCGTCCATATCGGACGCAGCTAGATCTAGATCTAGAATCTAGGTCTAGAAATGTGCGCATAATCGTACTGAAAAACGGTCAACTTCAACGGACCCGCTTCGGCTTGTTTGTCGACCAAAAGTGAAATAAAAATATCCTAATTAACGCTTAAGATCTCCTCTGAAAGAAGAAGAGGTTTACGCGAGATTTCGGGAGAGATTTCTGGGGTTACTAAGCTACCAAAAGTACACTATAAAAGCAATGGCGATCGGGCGCTATAGGTACACAATAGTGTGGTCCAATCGCGCGACGGCGGGCGCTATAGGTGGGGTTGAGTTAAATTTCTGACATGATGCCTGTTAAGTTTGGTTGGAAGATAAATATTGTTGTGGGCTCAATGCAACTGATTTAATTCTAGAAAAATTAGGGTAGAGACAAATTGTGTTTAAGAAAGGCATGCAAATTCAGTTTATAAAGTATCAGATCATCAATTTTCACTTTTTTTGTTTACTTCTATCATGAAGCAAAAATATATTGATCAAATACTGCATTCGATAAAGTTAACCCCCACATGCATATCTTAATTAGTGTGTCATAATAGTTGAATAGTATCCAATATGTACAGAGTTTAGAGGTATTTATGGATAGACTTTTTGCCTCTATAGCCTCAGATGACTTAGCAGTGTTTCAAATACTTAAGTGAC
>BMAT01009335.1:115870-126343 GCA_019649035.1 Elysia marginata | reverse complement strand
AGCTATCTTACCTCTATAAGTCTGAAACTTTCCACCACCCACAATGAGTTATCTTACCTCTAAAAGTCTGAAACTTTCCACCACCCACAATGAGCTATCTTACCTCTATAAGTCTGGCCCTTTCCTCCTCTTTCCTAGCTTCTTCCTCTGCCTCTCTCTGTTTCCTCTCTTGTTCAAGTCTCTTCTCTTCCTCAAGCATCTCTCGTCTAGTGGGAAAAAATTTAAAATTCTGGCATCCCATTCTTGAAACAAGCTAATTCTTTAAAGCGTGGGTTAATAATTGTTTATTAATTTCTCAATGTCTTTATCTTTGTCATAGCATCTTTTTCTACAAAATTCTGGCACTAAATACTTGAAAAAGATCAATTCTTCAAGGTTAATATTCACTCTCGTTGCTGATTTCTTTTAACAACTTTGCCTAGATCTCTTTCCATCTTTATCTACAAAATTCTGAAACCAAATACTTAAAAAAGATCAATGCTTCAAAGTTAATATTCATCCTTTTCTTACATTTCTTTTAATATCTTTCTGTATATTTTGTAAATTCCTATAATGTATCTTGCTGAACCCCTTCACATCCCTGTTTCCTGTCTTCTCTCCATCTTCCTCTTATAGTACAAATTCTATAAATCTTTCACTAAGCCTTTCTCACGATTTATTTTCAAACATCAAGCTACGAAACTTACTGAGCCTTCTCTGTCTCCTCACGCATGATACGAGCCTGTTCCTCAAGCTCCCAGCGCCGCTCCTCTGCCTGCTCTTTCTCTTCTAAAAGTCGCTGGAACGCTTCCTCCTCAGCCTGGTGAAGTAGAACAGTTTTAAAAAAGTCATCTGTGCTGTGTCAAGCGTACCTACAGACTTAAATGATGATAAAGTGTTAAAATAGAAAAAACAACTTTAATTATAAATAAATGGATCTCTTTATAAAATGCTCTTGAGAAACTTGCCATGGCACTGAACTTCTAGAGCAACCAACAATAAGCTTAACAAACCTCATATGTATGTCGTGTATATCACACCAGTCTTACCTGTCTCTCGAGTTCTCTTAACCTTTCCTCTTCTTCTTCTGCTAGTCTCTGAGCTTCTTTCATTTCAGCCTGGGGAATCACAGAGAAAAATTTGAAATTAAGAGTCTTCAAGGTGGAGAGATGTGGTAAAATCAGCATAATGATATAAGATTTTTCAAATAAGTTAATCTTTTTTTTCTGTGTAATGATTATTGTCGTATAGAAAACTGCATATCTATTCAGTAAGTTCTATAACTTGAAAGATACAAACTTCTACAGATTTCCCACATAGATCTAGTGCTCGTTTTAGTCTCATATTCTGACATACACTGAAACTATAACTTAGCAGTATAGTGGATAAGAGATCGTCACCTCTCTTTAAACCGATTGCGGCCTCAGTACTATTTTGTTCTGAAATATTTAAAACAAGTCATACCACCTGAAAATGGAGTACAAAATCTTTACTTTTATAGGGTATTTTAAAAACCCCAACCATAACCTTAGGCTTTACCCCCATATAAAATGGTTGACTTTCCATATGGAAACTGAAATTTCACATGGCTTTCGCGCAAACTTAGAAAGATAGAAACAGATCAAGATAGAACTAAGGTCTTGCATTGCTCAACCCACCTCAAATCTCTCCTGAGCTAACATCTCCTCTTCCTCTCTCTTGGCTTCTTCCTCGTCACGCAGTCGTCGAGCCATTTCTGCATCTGCTATTCTGTCCAACATTTCCTGCTCCTTTAGTCTGGCAGCATCCATCATGGCTTTCTCTTTCTCTCTGAAAAATAAGAGCAAAGATCTTGTCAATATAAAGTAGAACCACATATTATAATACATAAATACGAACGTATTTTCAAAGTTTGAAGAAATTGTTCTAAAAGTCAAACACTTGTCAGTTCATGTATATTCATACCATCTCTCTTGCTATCTACCTCTATCTTGCTCTATTACATTATCTTATACTACCCCTCTCTCTGCCTCTCTATCTCTCTCTCCTTATCTCACTATCTCTACCCCTCTGTCTCTTTGCCTCTCCCAGTCTTTCTGGCCTGCCTCTTCTCTCTTACTCTCTTCGTCTAATGCAAGTTAATGTACTTGGGAGGCCTATATAGTTGAAAGAAATTTTTATTATCATTCATGATTATCAATTCACAAAACACCAAACCTTTTTTCTATAGCATCTTGTTTCTTCTTCTCAAGATCTGCTTTCCTGCGTGCCTCTCTCTCCTCCCTCTGTGCCTTCCTGACTGCGGCTAGCTGGGCACGAGCGTCTTTCTCGGCCTGCTCAATCTCTTCCTCTTCCTGTCTGATTGACTCCATCCTTTCTTGAAGTTCCTGGAACGAAGTGTTGAAATGAATGATTAAGAAAATTGTGCATTCAAAATAAAATATGAGAAAAGTTACAAGGGATCAATAAACTCTAACAAAAGAGTAAGATATTGCACGTTTCACATTTATAGACACTAGTATTTTGATAACGCTTTTCTTACAACATTAAAATTATAAAAAAGATTAAACTTATAGTATATGTATATTGAAATGCCATTTCTTAGAAAAAAACACTTTTATATTGTGTGTGGATTTTCTTTCTTTGTTGTTGTTAAAATTTAAGAGATTTGAGTTATTAGGACCAGTACCAAGTCAAATACACAAAGAAAAAGAAATGTTTTTATACTCAAACGAAATTAAATACAATTAACGT
Source organism: Elysia marginata (assembly GCA_019649035.1). Taxonomy (NCBI): domain Eukaryota; kingdom Metazoa; phylum Mollusca; class Gastropoda; family Plakobranchidae; genus Elysia; species Elysia marginata. The sequence continues at coordinate 123,631 of BMAT01009335.1, read as the reverse complement.
GATCAATATTAAAAGATTCACCACCAAATAATAACTATTTTTATGGCTAATATCATGGTAATGGTTACAAATATTACATTTAATATTAATTTATTTTGTTGCTATTAAGTAAACCCCTGTTTTTAGTTTGATTATCACCTCTGTTTTGTGAGACACATGCAGAAACTGTTCAGAAACTAACATAACCCGTCCTGTGTTCTTTAAAATAATATGCCCATTATTTAGTCTCTTTGAAATTTGAAAAAAAAAAAAACCCTGTATGGTATGGAGTACTTTATCTCTAAGATATGAATTATTTAAAAAAATAAGGAATCTGCAAATATAGTTCACTCCAAACCTCAGCTTTCCTCTTTGCTTCGGCCTCTTTTGCTCTCCTTGATTCTTCTTTGGATTTAATTTTCTGCTGCAGAGCCTTTGCCTCATCCAGCCTCCTCTGATAAAGGTATGGAAAATAGAACTTACAAGGCTGATTTAAAAAAAAAAATGAATAATGATGAAATATGATATTTTGTTCTGTTTGTTAAAAGTAATTTTGACATTGTGACAAAAATTTTGTTAAGAATTGAATTCTTATTGCTTGCATTAGAAAGAGAGAGAGCGGGGAGGGTGGAGGTGGGAGAGAAGAGACACAGGTGGAAGCAGACAAACACACAGATATACATCATCATCATCATCATCCAGTGCCGTGCCGTATGGCGCTGGCGATCATGCCCCTCCACACATCATGCTTTCTTGTCATTTTGATCATTTCTACGGTAGAGCACACTCCAAGCCAAGACGCCAGCCCGTCAGTCGTTTTCTCACATAATCTTCCTCTACCACGCCTCCCCATAAACATTCCAGTCGTCATAAGGTGTTCCTGTCTTTCTCTTCTCATGATATGGCCGAAAAAGGGAGCTTGTCGTTTTCTTATTTTATGTATTTACATACAGGCATAAAAAAACTTGAGGTCTAGACAGAAGGAGAGAGGAGTGGAGAGTAATAGAAAGAAAGACACACAAAACTCCAACACAGGAAACAGAAGTGATGAAAGAATGATAAAAGTATTTCAATAAAATGCACGGCTTCAGACAACTGAATAACTACAGGACATTTATCAAATCTGAAATCAACTGACCAAACACAAATAAAAATAAAAACAAAAGAAATACAATGTGTGGGGTGAAAATGGATATTGCCAATAGGCCTTGACTGAGAGATTTTGTAAATTATCAAACAAGCGAAAAATAAGAGAACAATAACATTATTAACAACACCAAAAAACTTAGAAGTAAAAAGTATTGGATTTTTATCTAAAGAAGCTCAATATATCTAAAAGTGAACAAGTCTATGTCTTTATTTGTTTATAATTATAGAATCAATGGTATTCTCATTTTTTTACATCCTCATTGCCCCAGCATAATTACACACCTCATTTTTTAAAACGTTTTTCGAGTTATTGATCCTAGGACGTAATTGCCACTTTCCATCTACTGAGGTACGCAATTTTCATTTCTTTGAATTTAAGAAAAAAATGTTTTAGCAAAAAAGTTCATAAGATGGGCCATGATCTCACAATTATGTTATGCGCATGTCAAAATGGCATCTTTTTTAGCACAGTGACATGTTGCTCAGACAGCCTTCAGATACCCACAGCTTAATTTGATACAAACCTGCTTTTCCAACTTTTCTTGTTCTTTAAGCTCTGCTCTCTTGCGAGCTTGCTCCTGTTTTTTCTCTGCCTCCGGGTCTTTTTTCCGCTTTGGTGAGGGTGATTTTTTCTTTCCACTACTCGCATCTCCCTTTGTCTTCCTGGGTGTTACAGTTTTAGGTCTGGGCGTGGCGTGTGGTTTCGGCGATGCTGATCCTCCTTCTAGAATGTCCTCCTGGGCCTTCTTTATCTTTTCCTGCATGAAAAAAGTTTTCGAATCCCTTATACACTATATATATTAATCCCCTAGCCACCAGTTATAAATTTCAGATATGTCCTTGTCCAACAAATCTGAAAGTGCTGAAAGGCTTTGACAACAAAAAAAAGTATTAATTCATTTCAATGATTTTGCAAAGAAAGAGAAACTTTCAGTTCTAACCTAATCATAAGCATATATATAAAGTTAGTTCTGAGAAAGACATAGACGGGCTCAGGTCTTAATTTTTTTCTTTATGTTATTGTCACTTAATGCTTTTCTTTCTCATCCTAATATAGATGAAAATATTTTCCACTCACCATCAAAGCTTCCTGGGCGGAAGCAAAGTCTTCAGCACTCAAGCCCTCCATCCCTTCCGCCTCTAGAACACTTCCACCAAGAGCTTGGTCTGCCGCTAGTTTCACTAAAATCAGAAATAAAAAAATTTTAAAGAGCGACACTTTAGAAGGTGAAAATAAAAACATGCAACTCCTCCGATGTCATACTCATTCCTCTTAACAGAGAAAGACTTTAACTATGCTAAATGTGCTTGATTTCCTGGTTAATTGCTTTTTATCATCTTCACTCCCTTTACAAAAGAAAAACTTGAGCTATGCTCAATATAGTTGATTTCCCTGTTAAAAATTTGCCCATGTTGCCATCTTCATTGAAAGCTGAAGACACTGGAAGGAGTGGAGGAAGGGGGTTGCCAAATCTTCCCCCCCCCCCCCCCCAACATTTAACCGACAGGATGGGTGGATAAGGTGTAGATGATTACTATCTTCACTTCCTTGAGTAAAGAAAATCTTTAACTATGCCTATTAAAGCTGATTTCTGTATCAATTCATTATCTATTTTACTGTCTTATCTCCCTTACTTTTACTGATTTCATCCTCCAGCTCCTCTTGGGTTTTGGACTTTGTCTTGCGCTCAAACATCTCCTTCATGTGGTCTGGTAATTCCACCTTCTGTTTCTCCACCTTGGGTGGAGGTGGCGGGGGTTGGGTGGCCATGAACTGTTTCAGTTTCTCTACATCCACCTCTCCGCTAGCGGCGGATTTGGCTTTCAATTTCTGGTCAACAGAGCAATCAAAGAGTAATTAATAAATTGACAGTTTTTGGAGAAAAATGCGACAAATTCAATTTTCGCCCTTCACCCTGTTGTAAATTGTCTATTGAAATCAATTAAAAAAAATTGTTTACCTGTTTTTGAAAATTGTTTTTGTTAAAACAAAGGAAACAGCTGTGGGTAACTAATTTTTTAAAAAATTTTCCTGAGAGAAAAGATAAATGAGAACGAAAATCAAGTGTTTACCAAATTTCAAAGTAGTTATGTTTCATTTTGCCCTGAAACCCTTAAAATACCCACAGTGATTTGCTCACACTGCACAGAAAAAAAAGAAAAAAAAACTCCGGATGTTCAACAAAGCTTAGCACTTTTAACTTAGAACTAAAAAAAACCAACGAACTAACTCCCTGGAACTGATGTGTATATTTCATTAAAACTTAACACTTGAAGAGTCAGAGATGACAAAAAAATTTATGATGTGCTAACTGTAAACAAGGGTACTTTTTGAAACAAATGTCCATTACTGCTCATATAGACTCATTTACTTATCAATTGTTGACCATTAGATACCCCAGCCCCTCCTCCTATCTAATCCTAAACAAAAACTACATCCTCTATTACATATACCACATATTACATGCACATACTGGTAACTGATGATGAGTGACTTGCACAAAGCTTCATAACACAATTGCTAGTCTATAATTCTCATCAATGACGTGCCAATGCACTCTGAAGCATGGGTTTTTCTTATAAAAAAACCAAACAAAACTCTCACTCCTTAGAGCTACTTACATCCAAAGCACTTTCAGTTTTCTTTGCGGCATCAGAACTAGCCGCAGCCTTCTCAGATTTTTTACCCTCGGACTTCTTTTTGTCTTTCTTGCTAGGTTTTGTCACCTGAGCTGCCGCAGGCTCTTCTTCAGCCTGGCCCTCCTATAAAAAAAGTAAACAAAATTGAAAAGGGAAATATTACCGAGGAAACAAATTAAACCACACTTACTTTTCTTCTTCTGCTTTTTCTCTCCCTATCCTCTTTCCTTATTAAGATCACTAAAACAACTATTGCCACCACCATTATCAACTTCATTCTTATTATTGCCATTGTAATCATCATCATCATTATCTCCATCTTTGTTTTCACTAGCATCATCATTATCACCATCACAATGTTCATCATCATCCTCGACATCATCATTACCACAATCATCATCATTAATATTGAATATGAAAGAAGCAGCCAATGAAACCTTGGAAATAGCCACATTGACAAATAACATCTTCAGAAAGAAAATCAAGTCACTACAAACATGAAAGAAGCAGCAAATGAAACCTTGGAAATAGCCACATTGACAAATAACATCTTCAGAACCAAAATCAAGTCATTATGAGCACCTGGCATGCTTATATTGTAAAAAAAAAGTTGCACTTCAACCGGTAGATCAATCAAACCATTGGGTTTTTGTGGTGGCTATTCATTCTTTTTTTCTTCTTCTTATTTTTCCCCATACAGGGCTATTTTTTACATATTCTCAACAATGTTTAAGCAAATTTTAGTTTGGAAATGACTATTTCTCACTTACAGTAACACGCATAGTAAATGTTCTCAAGTTTTTAACATGGTAAATCAAATCTCTTTCATTTAAAAAAAATCATTTACACTTATTATAAGGATTATAAGGTTCTATGCATGTTAGCAGAATAATGCCTGTCTTTTCTGGGTATGAGCGAGACACATTTGACTTGCCTCAAGTTTCCTCTTGAGTTGTTCCTCTTTGCGCCTGGCTGCCTCTTCTGCCCTCTGTCTCAGCCTATCCTCCGCGGCCTGCTTCTTATCGTCTGCCTCCTGCTTGAGTCTCTCTGCCTCGGCTTGCTTTTCAGCTGCCTCCCTCTCCTGCTCCTCCTTCTTCTGAGCTGCCCTCTTCTTCCTCTCCTCTTTCTCTTTGATAACTCTCTCAGAAAGTTTGCGTTCACCACCAGGACTAGCATCCTCTGGTTCATCTTGGATATCTTCTCCATCAACATCATCAATCAAGGATTTCCGCGGCTCCTCAACTGGCTGCCGCCTTTTTGGCGTCACTGGTGATTTCTGTGGGGTTTCCATGCTGTCAACATTATCACTCAGGTCTAACAGAGTTTGCTCGTCATTTGACCGTGCAGTTGTTTGAACAAGGTTGGTGGGTTCAGGTACATCTTGTGTGGTAGAAGGCATAGATGAGTCGGCTGCTTGGGATGGAGATGAAGCTGTCGTAAGCTGTAAGATGAGGTTAGCTTTTGAAGAGGCTGCTGGAGGTGAGGTTCTGTCTGAAGCGATCAGTGACGCCATCACTAGAATAGTGGAAAGAAGATTAAGCTTTTGCTCTCATTGATTCTCAATCACATTATTACATCAGTTTTATTTCATTGATCCTGATAATTTTAATATACTTTTACTTGAGTTTTTATCTTATTCACTCAGATTCATAAATAAAGCGAGACAATTTCTTATTTGAAATAAATAAATTTATTTTACCATATTTAAACTCTATGTTCATATGTAATTATACGGCCATATTATTTACAACCTATATCAAAACCGCATGTTTAAGATGCATATACAACCATATTTTCACCCTATGTTTAAATATATTTTTACAATTGTATTATTATGAAATGTGTTTTGCTAATTTTTCCTTTATTTTGTCTCTGATAAAGTGATACATGTTGCCAAATCTTTTAGATGTTTCTTTGGTGGCATTTAATAATAAGCTTACACGTTATTTATTATGTAAACTATGTGTGTATTTATACAAGTTTTATACTATGTGCATTGAATTCCCCATGGAGATGAATAAAGATTTATTTTATCTTATTGTCAACCACTTTCATGTTTATAAGTATAGCGCACAGAAAAAAAAATGTTAAACATCTTTCCCTAACTATATAACTGATAATATTTGATTTTGTGCAACAACGTTTACACTTCTTGACTTGCAAAAATGTTGTGCCTTCAAACAGACTGAAGTCTAATTGTATCCACGTTGATAAAATTTAGAAAACATGGAACTCTAATGTAATCAAAACAGCGACAAACCTGCATCTTCGTTTTCATCTTTATGCATTGAAACAAGCGTATCAGGATCTCGAGCTATGGAGGATGCAGGACGTGGCGTCGGACTTGTCTGGGTGATCAATCAAAACAATAGCATTATCATGAACAAAGTAAAAAAACATACACATTTTTGCAGAGTGGTTTTTAAATCTACTAGTAAAATGCCTACAATTTTGCGAGTTTTAATAAAGAATGCAAGAACTGACTCAGCTCTATTTAAAAATCTTGTTCCTTTCCTTCCATTTTTGTTGTCAAAATTATATTACATTGATTTATCTGCAAAGATGATATCGTTACTTCAATCTATATTTTAATCTATTGCAGGAGTTAAGTCATTATAACTAACGGCCAATCTAAGTTCTTTAATAAGTTTTACCTGCTCTAAGCTTTCTGAAAATGAATAAAGAGCAAGGCTAGCGCAATTTAGTTCTACTGAAGATCCTGGCTGAGAAGGCAGTGTTTGGCGACCTTAATCAGCCCGCGCCACACAGTCTAGCACAAGGTCCAGCCAGTCAATGGGTCAGCATAAATTTCCAGTGTATGCCATGCACTCAATCTTTAATATTGATAAGCATAAACTCAAAAACAGAGAAGAAAATAATTTCTGTGTGATTTAGCCTTTAAATTATAAGATTTTGGTGCATGTCCCTAGAACGATTAATTTACTCTATCTATCAACACAAAATGTGAGGGTTTAAGCCATTTACCAAACCTACAGTGGTTGGCAAGAAAATGCTCTATTTAAAAAAAATACATGAACATGCACAGGAGGCTTTTTAGGTTCATAATCTTTCAGGGCTACTATAGGGCATATAACTATAATGATGATCGTAATCAATTACATTTCCTTGTTGAAGAGTTGCTGAAAGAGCATTTCACAGAAAAAAACCCATTTTTTTAGGAAGAAAATCAAAAGATATCAAGCACAAGAATGAACAACACATATCAGACAACATGATACAGTAAGCATAAACAAAGCAACAACTTTACATTAAAAAAAGTAACGTAACACATAAAAATAATCAGGAATATAAAAAAAAGGAATGATTTCAAAATACTCGTCCATTAAAAGCAATAAGATCAGATTGGATAAAAAGGTAATGATGAATAAATGTCAGAGTTAGCAGATTTCATTAATAAAACTGCCTCAAGGCATTTAACAAAAAGAAAATACTGCTCATTTTGAGCAATGGTAACGAGCATTTAAAATTTAAACTTATCAATGTCAGAGGATATTAAAGATTTTATCAAAGCAAAGCCAGGTCTGGTGAAGTAAAAGCTGAACCATCGACTGACTGCTATGCAAGTTATCATATACATGATCAACACAGCATTCTGCTCAGTAGGCTAATTGATGCTCAAAGCTGGCATTGTTCTGTGTACTTACTGTTTTTGTCGACTGCCTTGGTTTGGCGCTCGGCTCTGCAAGCCAAACTGTTTCTTCGCGTTGAGGACTTTCTAATTCACCGACTGGCGATGCTGCTTGTAGAATGATGTCAAAATAGAAAAAGATTGTCACGATTTTACTTTTATTATTTTAAAAATGTTTCCATTACATTTTTTAATGTTTTGAAAACCTTATCTTGTTCATGGTAACTCTGTTGCAAACCCTATAATTATGATGATGACGATGATGATGATGATGATGATGATGATGATAATGATGATGACGAAGATGATGATGATGACAAAGATGATGATGGTGATCATGATGA
>BMAT01009335.1:61910-76139 GCA_019649035.1 Elysia marginata | reverse complement strand
GCTGTTGATCTGTATTGTGTTGCCTTTTTATCTCATAATGTATAGGGGTGGCAACAAAGCGAAAGAGCACCCATGCCAAGAATAGATCTAGATTCTAGATTATATCTAGATACATACATAAAGCATCCAATCCATTAATGGAGTGATTTTAAGCGTTTTACCTGATCAAGTTTGCAATTAAAACTGTAGTTTTGTAAGAACTCGAAACTTAAGACCTCTTTGCTATATTATAATGGAACTTAAAGTCTAGGTCATATATGAATATTTGAACTCGACTTTTATCCATCCTTTTTTGCAAATTACTCACCATGCCTAAATTATGCCTTTTCTGAGGTATAGATCTATAGATTTTGAAAGGATGAAAGCTCAGAGGCACTTTGAAACCTATGCTTTTTTTAAATGCCGTTGTCTTCCTTTAACAGAACAACAGTCACTAGCATTCTAAATATAGTTCGCATTAAGCGGCCCATACATGATTTTTTGGAGCACTTGAAAACTGTTAATTTCTTATTTACAATTGTTTTGTTTCCATTTTTGTTTGTAATGGTATGACTTAAAATGTGATTTAAGTATTTGCACAAGCAGGCATTAGTGTGAATTAGCTAAATAAATATGATTTGAAACAGTTTTGTTGTTTCAACCATGACCTTTGAGACTAACAATTGACATGATTTTTGATTTTCTATTAGGTCTGTGAGAAAGCCCTAATTCTATATAGATTGTTTATCATCACAAACAGAATTTTGGCGTTTTTTTCCTGATCGGTAGTTTCTGTAAAAAAAGCAAATGACAAAATTGCCGATTTTCGGTGAAGTATACAAAGTCTTGAAAATTGCCGGCATTCTGATAGTGTCGTCAGTCTACAAACTTAAACAAAATCTAGGCTTAGCCGCCGGTCAAGTTTATTGGTTTTTTACAGGTTTAAACTTCGTGTCACGTCAAATCAAGGCCTAATCTAGACTCCCGTGGTCTAACCGCTATTAATAATGCGATATTTTAAAAGCAGGCAAAGAATCCGTAGTACCGATAGAAGTAAACACAAAATCACAGTTGTGAAGGATAAGTTGGACCATATCTATAGATCCATGAAAGAACCAATTGAAATAGATGCTGCTTTTTTATGAATTTATGAATTGAAAAGCTGTCAGCCAATAACGGGTGCATTGAATCTTGGTATACTAATGGCTGCGGTTTTGTCCTATGGGCGGGAGGAACCTGCCACCTATTTTTTTATGAACTACTTTAGAAATATTCATTTTTGCTGCAAAAATGATTCAACTTAAATTTTTTAAATTTAATTTGTACATAAAAATTGTCATAGAATTAAAAAAAGTAAGCTTTACAGCATAATTTTCTTTTTCTTTTTTGATGACGCTAACATGATGAGCATTTTTTGGTCATCAAACTTACGCATACATCATCAAATGTTTATCAAATATGCTTGAGAGAAACGTGTGTCAAGCAAGTTTGATTGTGTATGGGCCACTTAAAAAGATGGTGCTGTACTTGTAGCTTGCTGGTATAAACCTACTTCTCAAAACAATATTCTTTTTATTTTCTTTCTTATATGTTTAAATAAATCATCCATATTTTGGAATTCCTTTTCAGCGGTTTTCTTGTAACAATGCGAAAATCATTTACTGAGGGTCATCGACCATCCCTTTCTGGGGCTCCCCTAAGAGTTCGACAAGACAACATACCAAGCTATGGAAGTCGACCTTCCTCTATGGAGCGAGCTTCAAGTTCATCATCAAAGGTGCCCGTCAGCAAAAGAATGTCCTCGGCTTCATCCAGTCAGCAACACAGGCCCCGGCAGTCTTCTCTCGGCAGAGGAAGTCTGCAAGATCATCGCAAATCTACATCCTTGAGTCAAATGTCTTTTGTTCCAAAATCAGGGTAATTATATATTGCAACACTTGGATAATCAAACAATTGTTGAAAGACTAAGCAAAATATTTATTTATTTTATATAGTATTGACATAGACAGTTGCTTTATTATTGTTTTTCAGAACTTTTAAATCTTGTGCCAAATCAGTATGGCCTGTTGTGTTTATTTCCTGTCTGTGTCTCTTTTGCAAGTCTCTTTTACAATCGTAAAAGAATTATCATGCAAATGTGGTCTACATGGAAGTTTGAGAGGTTTTTGTTTTGTAGTATTGACCCTAAGGAAGTCTATTCTTTGGTCACAGTCTAAACTATAGATTTAAGTGTTTCATGAATTTTCATTTGGTTGAATCTTTATATGCTCATTTAAATGAGAAACAAGTGAACAAGTTTATTTTTCAAAAAAAGTTTAGTGGCTTTTGTTTGTTGTTTTGTTTTCTATGTGATTAGAGGCAACATATTTGAATTACTTGTTTTTCCTTCTTAGTTTTAGTTCTCATTTCTGATAAATTGATCTACTCTACCCCCACACATTCAATTTTTGTTATAAATTGAATTGTTCTTCTTACTTTTTTTTTTTAGAATGCACATTATATTGCAGTAATCAATTAAGATTGGGAAATTGTACTCAAAAGTATGAGAGATGTTGAAATTAAAAAAAACACTCTCGTGCCCAAGGGCCCATATCCCTATGTCACAAGCTCAAGCTGCCTATACATACTTATACTATAATAAGGTATCACTGTCAGTCAATAAACACCATTCGAAGCCGCTAGTTTGTGCTCAGCAAGCTGAAAACCAGGGCATTTACATTAGCATTTCAAGTTTTCAACACGAAAACACAGATGAAGCAGCGCTTGTCCAATCAGATGAGAGTATGCCAGTTGCTACATGAGTTTTTGGCTTTTTCTATCTCTTTCAACTTTTTTATATTTGAAGCAAAATATTTACAAGCTTATTGTAAGATTTTTAAAAACTTGTTATATTTTGAAATAAGAATAACGGCTTAGTAGCGTTTAAGAAAAAAGAAAGCTTCTAAATGTGTTTACTTTTTTTAATCCCAGGAGGCCGTCAAGTGGTATTGGCGTGAGAGGACGAACAGATGTGCCTAAAGACATCAGACCTATATCTGACAAGCGCTACCAGAGCCAGTGTATTGCCAGTCTTCTGGAGGTACTAACTGTTTGAAGTCTCTGAGTTTTGTTAAAGAAAACCTTTGAAGTGTAGGTCTGTGATACATAGAACCTACCATCTAACATGTGTGGATCTTGTTTATCCCACTTGATTATAAATTGATGTCAATATATCTGGTGTCTAAGATGTTAATTCTGCCCTATAATAAATAAAAGATGTAAAGAATAAAACAGTACATATTCTTATCCTGCCCAGTGTACTCCCTTATCTTGAATCTGTACATTTACAAAACGTTTTCTTGTTAGTCTTTCAATGATATTACATGATAGGCTGATTTTGGTGAGTTGTATTTGAAAAATCAAAAGTTCATTTTTGCACACTTACCATTAACTATTTTCATCAATGCTAATGCATTTTCAAACAGATTAACACAAATGTGAAACTCTACATGTTTTAAAGAATTTCAATTTGTTTTTCAGTTTTTGACAAGTCACAAGTATCCACATCCGATATCCCACAAATTGTTGGGTTCTCCAAGTAATAAGGACTTTTCTAACATGTTTGAGGTAAACTAAAAGGCATCTTATTAAATTGATTAAGAATTGCTTCTCAGTCTTTTGGTCTGATTTAAAATGAAAAAGAAAAGTAACCAAATGTCAACGATATTCTAAAAAATCAATTTGTTTTAGATCTGTACAGCATAGACAAAGTTTTAACTTGTTTACATCACCAGCGTGTAAGTGGCAGGTATCTAAGCACCTTGTTTTTTCCCCTGCTGATTCAATTTCCACCATCGGCATCATTGAGATGGTATGTGACACTCTAAATTTGCAGTGGAATCCTTCAATTAAAAGCATCTTTGCAATTCATAGATCTATGTCTACTTATTGAGGTTTAGTAATTTAATCATTGATGTAAGACCAATCCCTTCCTCTATTAAGAGTTTATTAAGTCCTGTTTAAGCCTACAATTTTCCAGGTTCTAATTCAAGAGCTTCACTTTATTTACTTACTTAGCATTTTGAAAGAAGTATCAATTTTTTTTTGCTTTCTGAAGTTTATCATGGGTCATTTCTGGGACGACTATAAGCTACAAGGGTCCAAAATTCAAGAGGTTGTACCGAGCACTTTGAAACTCCTAGGCTACCCGTTCAACCTGCCGAAGACGTACCTGTGCAGTGTGGGCAGTCCACACACCTGGCCGCACCTGCTGGCGGCACTCACCTGGATGATAGAGCTGCTACAGGTACAGTGCACGTCAAATCATTGCAACCTTGATCAGAGATGCAAGTTTTACGATATTTTTAGCAGTTTTCTTTGGCCTACAAAGCAGGAAAATTTGAAAAAAAGATTAGGAATAAACTATGAAAAAAATCTTCCAAACATAAGGTTTAAAAAAAATCGAACACTTCTTTTAGGTTGTACAGCTGTATAGGCTCTAGTTGACCAAACAAAGATTGCAAAAGGGCAGATTTTGGTTATCAGTGCCAAGTGGAGTACTTAATAGAGGCGTTCAAAATTTCCTGCTTTTTGTGCATGAGGTGCTTGCATCTCTGCTTGATAACTTTTTAGTAGAATTTCAACTGTATTTAGATAGTAGAACTTTTCCTTATTTTGTAAATGTTTACTGATATTTCAATAATTGGATAATTTGAAGTAAAACCTTGTTCCTGTGGAGTGACTGTCTATATCATGCCTCTTTGAAACTGTCTCTCTGAATCACCTCAAAAGAGAAGAGCATAATTGGATTATGATCAATAGTTCTAAAGACATTAGACAAGCTGCAAAGCTATTGTGAAAGAGATTATGGGAGTGGACCAAAAACAGAAGAGTGTCGGTAATAGCAAAGATGCGTATAAAAAAGAAAAATTGTTTTTAACAAGATATACAAGTAAAAGTTAATGATGGCAATGGTTGAATCACAAACAAAAAAACAAAATGCTGATATTACGATAACTGTCTAAAAAGTTTTCATCACTTAAAATGTGTGTTTGTAGAAGGCTACCTACTGTCCTAAGGTTAATCCTAGTGACTCCACATTTTACAAAATATGAAACTACCCCTACTGGACCTTAGGGATAATCTTCTTGTCTCACACAATATTATTATATCACTACTTCTGTGGTTTTGACGGGAAAACTTTTAACTTTTCAATATACTTTGAAAAGCAGAGCTAATGGTTTTCATTTGTCTCAAATTGTACTCCTTACTAGTTATTTTGTCTTATCTTGAAAATGTAAAATGGTGGATGGACAGAGGAGAGAAGACTTCAATCCACATCCTACACATATGATATGATATTTCATATTTTAGATAATCCTTTCTTTCTAAATTTGAGGATTCTAGTTTGTATGTCTTAATATTATTTTGTTTGTCTTAAGGTTATCAATTATGTGCAATGACGAGTCTATTTGTAATGTTTCTGGGTTTAATGTATAGTTTTTCAACAAAGCAACTTTTCTTTTTCAGATAAAAATTTCAGTCACAGCTGATATTGATCGTTTGATGTTCTTAGATTCTGCTGGTGATGATTTTGATGGGATGTCTGATGAAAAAGTAAGTCTGTAGTCTTTTTGCCAGAGTAACTTTGACAGTTAAACTTCTTCTTTAATAAGTTCTTTCTCTTGCTCTGTACCTCTGTCTCATTCTATCTCTCTACGTCTGTCCATGTTTCTGTCTGTGTGTGTCTCTGTCTGTCTGTCTCTCTTTCCTCTATCTCTCTTTGCTGTCTCTGACCACCAGTATGTCTCTCTGTCTCTTTCTCTCTCTCTATCTTTCTCTTTGTTGTCTCTGGCTATCTGTCTATATGTCTTATTCTCTATGCCATGAGCGCTGGTGACATGCTTAAATTTTTTCCTTCTTTTAGAGTGGCAGTACCACATTTTTTCCTTTTGCAATTACAATGTCTTTCCTAATGATTGCAACCTTAGAGAAAAAAAAGATTTGAAGCCCAGAGTATCTATTTTCAGATTGCATTCGACTATAAAGAGAGAACTTTCAATGCTTTCATGGCTGGTGCGGATTCTTTTGAGGAGGAGGATCAAGCTTTGGAGAAGATCTTTAGTGAGTAGTATTTTTAGTTTTGGCCATTATCTACAGAGTGAGCCTCCAAAACAAAGCCTTAGAGTTGAAATGTGAAAGTTTCATAACGTGGATTTCTCTAGCAACGAGGTTTCTTTTAACTCTTTGGTTTGGTTGGACTTGAAACTCATAATTCAAAGTTTATAAAGTTTTATTTTCATAAACAGAAGTTTATATCCAAAAACCTTTTACTTTTCAAAAGCATATAAGGCTTTGAAAAAGGTTCAATGAAATAATCTGCCATTCGAGAACTCACACAGTGTTTTTGATATTTTTCTGTTAGGTTTGGGTGAGAGAAAGGGGTGTTAATACAGTGAACCTTGGATATAACGAGATACTAGGGCCTGGTATTATGTTCATGTTGTATACAAGGTTGTCCTAAAATGATGAAAAGCACATTCTATTGTAAAGGAAAATATTATATATATATATATATCAATTAAACTTCTAGGGACTAAACTACTGTACACAAAACTTTACAGTGCTTATGTCCCTTGATTGCCAAAGTGAAAATCATGCCCTTGGGGGACAGGTTTTTTTTTACATTGTTTTTTTTTTTTACAACTAAATTTTCTCTCTCTTTCTCTGTCTGTCTGTCTCTCTTTCTAATCCATTCCTCAAAGATTTGAATCAAAATTAATTTAAAGGAGCCTTTCAACGTTATAATGTTGTGCATCTTCTAAAGATCCTCTCTGCAGCAACCTAACATATCAACCAGAAGTAAAATAGTATCTTTAGCATCGTAGTGAGTGAATGGAAGGTAAACTCTTATAAAAGTGCTACTTATATTATACATTTTCTTTTTGTAATCACCTCCAGATCTAGTTGACAAAATTGTTTGATGTGTGAATGATGGACAATGCATCCAATCCTTTGTTTCTTCTTTCTTTAGTGGAGAAATATCACGGAGGTGACATTAACGTTATCATTGAGGAGAATAAACGCTTGGAGAACATGATAGAGGATGCCGGGAAGATGGAGGTCTGTGCAAACGTTTTAAAAACTTTTCAAAATTTGCTCGTTCTTCCATGCTTTATGTTTTTTTGCCTTCTTTTTTTAAACTGTCTTGATTATGAAAATTTGGACATGTTAGTCGGAAAAAACTGTGTCGATATTATTTTTTTCACACAAATCCTTGTGAAGTTCTTTATTGAGAGGTGTTTAATTGGTTATATTTTTTTTTAAAAGCTCCTAAGGCTGAATAGAATTTGATTGAAATAAAAGTCTTACTTTAAGATTCTTTTGGAATGGCTAGAGTTGTATAGTTAAATCACTGCAAATTAAAGTGATGTTTGAATGGAGTTTAACCCCCTCGTGATGTAGGTTCTGTCAATCGCCATGACGGGGCAGTTTTTTTGTTAGAGAAGGGATTATTTGTATATTTTTAACATGGCTGATCTCCAATTATATTGTCGGATTTCAAATAACTCTGCGTTAAATATCCCTCCTACGCAGTGCAAAACAAAACGTACATAGTACAACTAAGCGTCATAGGGAACAGCAAAACCGGCTGATTTGTGGACGTACAACGTCCATTGTATGTCACGGAGGGGTTAAGGCCTGAGATTATTATATAAAATTATTGAACCTTTTTGCCGTTCTGATTAAAAAAAAACATTTAACCCAACTGATCAATTTTATTTTCAGGATAAAATCAGCTCACTCAAGGAACACCACAAAATTCAAATACAGGAAACTAAGAACTTCAGAGACTATTTAGAGCAAATGCAAAGACATAAAATGGCTCTAGTTGCCGAGATGGAGAAATGCAGCGAAGAGTTGGCTATTGCTAGTAAGTTTTTCACTAAATGTGTTGTATTTGCAAATGTCAATCTTTAACATTTAAACTGATTTAAATTCTTTTTTTGTGCATACATTTATATTTCAACTCAATTTTTAAAAATCAATTGAATGAACAGAAAAAAAAAGAAAAAAAACCATGTTCTGACTCAACGCCTGCTCGCAATTAAGCTATCAGGGACTGAAAATAAAGTGCTACTACTCTTGCCCTTACAGCTCCATAGTATTAGAGAACTGCCCTTTAGTATGCTTCTCTATATACTTTCTGTTTTCAAAAATGCAATATTTTTTTTGTAAAAAAACCCCATAATTTAGATAAAAGAAAAATAAGAGCCTTGCGTTGTTTGAAGATCTTTTTCATTACTTGATCATTTACATCCGAACCTATACACTGTGGTAGTTTCATTTGCAAAACCTATAGAGGTATCCATAATAAACCTATAGAAGTATCCATGTGTATCCATGTACTTTGGTCTGCATTTCATCTGTGTAGGATAAGACATTTTTTTTTTAAACTAAGGTTTTCCAACTCTTGTCTCAAAATTAAAATGATTCAACTCTGAAGCAGTCCTGCAGAATTTTATTCTTGTTTGGAGATACACTTGTGGAAAGTCCTTTTTAAAAGGAACCTGGAAAATAAAGAAAGCATAAAGTGTTATCCAGGTTTTGTTCTCAGTTATTTTGTATCTCTGATAGTATTGTAGTTATGGGACATGAGAAGATAAACTTCATGATTTAAAAGATTTATCGGTTTAGACATTGGTTTCATAGTTTTATGTTTGCATGTAATGAGTATGTTTCGCAAAGAAATTATAATTGAAATTTTATCCCCATGACACCATATGCTCAAATCCATCATCAGCCCTACTTGACTTCAGAGAGATTGCTCCTCATGTAAACTTTATCCTAATCGATCATAGATTTTAAAAATCCAAATCTTAGCAATTGTTCCAAATACAGTGGAACCGCTCTTAGTTATAAAATGTGACTTTAACTTTGAGGATATCTGCTTATATGGGTATTGTAATTTAATTCCTCAACACTACGAACCCCTCCCCCCCCCCCTTTTTTTTTTAACCAACGTATTCCAGGACATAGAAATAAAATATTGTTTTTTGTCCACAAAGAAAATTGAGATTTTTTTTTTATTCATAGAAATAAAAGAGTTTGTTTTCTTAACATTGAAAAAAAAAAACAAATAAGATTTAAAAAAAATGATGAGCTATAGTCCACAAAAGGATATTCTGAAAATGTTGGTAAAAAGTAGAAACAGATTTGCTTGAAACTTGTTTACGCCAGTTCAAGTTGAAATCACATTCTACCTCATAAGTACTCATTTTAGGACATAATTGGGTCATCATTTTGTTTGTTTGTCAAACTTCAGAGTCTGATGTTGAGAAGGAAGAATCGCGACTAAATTCGATGAAGATTGCGTACGAGAGTCAGGAATTGAAACCAGCTGACGTTGAACGCCTCAAAGCTGAACAGGATCGTCTGCATGCTCAGGCAAGCTGGTTTTCCATTGTTTAGAGCATAGATTGCCTTGGTTAAAAAATTTAGTATATATGAACACAATGTTTTGTTAAAATTTGACAGTTGACTGTTAATTGCTGCAGATCAACTTTGGCTATCTATAGTTAAATGTCAACATGTTAACCAAGTCAAAAACATCTCTTTTATTTTTGTTTTTTTGTGTGTCTAACATTATCCTTTGTAACATAGTAAACAAAACTTTGTTGCTTCATTGGCGGTCATGGATTGTTTATTTTAGGTTAGGTTTATTCAATAAGATATTTTTAGGAAAAAGTTCACAAAATATAAATATTGGGTGTAGTTATTGGTATTCATAGACCATACATAATTGTTTTACATCTAGAAAACACAGAACTGCTTGTGATTTTTTTAAATACATTTTTTTAAAAGTTCTGCTTAACTTCACAGTCTGAAAATCACCAGAAGTAAAGTAATTACATCTTAATATTGTCTCTTTCTATTTACAACCCAAATAGTATGAAATTTAAATGTAACAAACAAACTAAGGTTTTTTCTTAATAAAAAAAAATGTAGTGGAATCCAGTTAAAATGAAATTCCATGAATTGCAAAATTAGTAAGTTTGGTTTACCGAAACTTTGTTTAGCCACAGTAATTTATATTTGGAGGCAATCAATAATTGGCTGCAGGTCTCCATGAACAGTTACATTCTACAGGCAGTGTAGACTTTAATCTGCCTGAGCACTGCCCTATTGGGCAATGCCAGCATTGATTCCAAGGTCAGTGTTACTAGTGCAAGCAAGCAGTGCTTTTGGGAGACTCAGGAAGAAAGTAATGATTTTTAAGAACGGGCCACTGCTAGCTAAGAGCACACCAGTACAAAATGGGAACCAGCCATGTCCAAATGCATCATTTTGCAGCAAACAGTACACCACTTCCTGCAGGAGTGCCCTCTATATGAAAACAAAAGAGAACAACTGTGGCCACCGTCATCCTAAAACGGCTCCTCGCTGGAGAACTATTTCAGTGCAAGCGAATGTCTCAAATACAGTTTGAAGGTCTTCCCTAAGGGCTTTAACAAGAGATGTGGGTGACACTGGTCTCCAAAAGACACTCCCAGACCCATTCCAACACTCATTCAAGGGGCCACCGTGGCACAGGAGCGCAGTCCCACTCCCAGAGCTACCAGCGCCAACAACAGGGTAGCCCCAGCCCATGTTTTTTTTCATCTTGTGAGAGAGACTTCCTTGCCGACATCGGCCTCATCAACTATACCCCAGATCAACCTGCAAAGATCACCACAAAACTAGTTCAATGTAATTTTCATCTTTGAAATTAAAGGATGAGCAACAAGCACATAGAAGGAAAAAGTCATTTGTGTAGTACTGACTTACTGCCCTTCTTGCTATTGGCGACTTGGGTAGCTATTGAATGAGTGTATTTGGAATTTAGTGAATTGGAGTTATTTACATAATAAGAAAGGCATTGAAAACTTAAGCTCTTTTTTATGTTAAAAAATTATTTTGACATCCTAATAATGTCCCTAGTTATTGTACTTGAGATACAAAGAATCCAAGTTGCATACTTAAAAAAAACCCGGACTTATTAAAGCCAAAAATGCATTACCATGTGTGACCCAATGTAGTGAGTCACAATTTGGACATTTTGAGTTATTAGTATTATATGAGGAAGCTTCACCTATGTACTTAACTTAGAAAAAAAGAATTATTACTCTAACTTTACTAGAACCTGAGATATTTGATTAATGAGCCGTCAAGATAGACTTATCTAATAGTAGTTAATTATTTTTAGCAGCCATTTCCTGGGTTTGACCCAGTTTGACACAAGCCTGATTTCACCACGTCACATCATATATTCTAAAAACAGTTAAAAATAATTTTGAGTAAAACTTCGACCGAGCACTTGAATTTGAAAATGTATATTTTCCTTGAATCAACTGGCTTGGCCTGTTGACTCATATTTTGGGAGCGTTGCACATTTAAGACTCACAAACTGTTTTGGTACCAAATTTTGGTTCAAAAGGATTGCACTGTTTCACTATTATTCCTTGATGTCTGAAAATGAGTTCAGTGTTGTATTGCCTGTGCATTAATCAATGGACAGTCGTTTTGTGCTACATACTAAGTTATTATCTTTTGTTCTTGATGCAGGTAGAGCAACTGGAGAAGCAATCGGCAGACATCTCTGCAGAAATCTGGGAGGTCAACATGGAACAAGCCAAGCACAATGAGAAGGTATCTCTGCTTTCTCTGTCTCCCACTTTCCCTGTATATCTATCTTTCTCTTTCTCTCATCTTTATCTCCCTCCCTCTCTCTCTGTCTCCCTTTCTCTTTCTCTCTCTCTTATTCTTTGTCTCCCTCTTTTTTCTCATTCTCTGTCTCCTTCACTGTCTCCCTCCCTCCCTCTCTCTATCTCTTCCCCATCGCTTACATACTCATATTCTCATTTCCTGCCTGAACATCCCTTCCTTCCTTTTCTTCCAGTTTATAAATTTTTATCTTTTTCTCACCTTCATTCCTCCTCTCTCCTGTATATTTTCTGCCATATATCACCCTCTGACAAACACACACACACGCGAAAAACAACTATTGTTTTTGAAGTGGACTGAAGTTTCAAGGCATTCTTGTGGCACACAAAAGATGAACACTGAAAAATAAAAGGCCTTTTCTCTTCCTATCGAACCAATCACTCTCTGACACACAAAACCTGTTCTTTGAGAGAAAGACTGGATATTCAAGGCCTTCTTGTCTCGTTCTCCTGTTACACAAAGCCATTTCAAATCTTATTGGTAAAGAGAAAGACTGAAAGACAAAGGCTTCTCTCTCTCTATCCTGTCACTCCAACCGGTCTCAACTTCTGACTGATAGTATCACACAAAACAAGTTCTTGAGGAGAAAGACAGAAAATTAAAGGTCTCTCACTCGCTTGTTACACATAGCACTCCCAAAGATACAAAACCTATTGTTAAAAAAAGACACTAAGAGTTCAAGGTGTTCCTCTCTCCTGCGGCTTATCACTTCCTGAACTAAAAAACCATACTGTCTTAGAGAAAGGCTCAAAATTAAAGGCCTCTCACTCCCCTGTTATCCATATATCACTCCCTGAACTACAAAACCTATTGTTCACGAGAAAGACTGAACATTATAGCCCTTCCTCTCTCTGCCTCCTGTGACCTCTCTCTGTCTTCTCTGACGCCAGCTCCAGGAAGACGTGGCCAAGTACAACAGACTTGCCATTGCCCTCAAGCTTGTCCCTGAGTGCGCAGAGTTTGCAGACGGCAAGGATTTCAGGCTACATTCGGGCTTTACCTCAGATCTTGTCATGAACTTCCAACATAACATAAAGGTTGGTACTTCAGTTTCAGCTTAGTGCAGGTGTTTTCAAAGAGAGTTTAAGATTATGCCGCTGTCACCAGCTCGGATTAAACTTAGATCTAAGGATTAGGCAAAAGTACAAAACTAACGTTGTTTGCATATTCATAAACTCTGTTCTATCCCAAGCATTTTGATTCGCACACTGAACAAGTTTTAGTTGTAACCTACAAATTGTCGACAGGCACATTAAAACGGGAATTTCATTTTTATCACCAAAGCTAATGGAAACAATGAGGCAAAAATTAGTATGTGACATTTCTAGGGTACATCACCATTATGTAATAAAGAAGGTGAAAATTCTGGGCTTTGTGGAAGTTGTTTGGCACTGTGGGAACCAAATCAGTTAAAACAGTAGTACTTTACAGAATTTTATAAAAAGCTTTATGCTTGAGGAAAATTGTGACTAAATATAAAGAAACATTAAATCTTTGTTGTGGCCTTGTGCATTGTCTTGAATAAATATAAAATATGTGGCCTATATAAAAACAATTTTGTTTTGTTGCCAACTATTTTGAGATTAGCTGTATTTCTTTATGAATTGAAATTCGTCAGATCTATTATAAATAAATTTACTGCGGAGCTTCTTCTGCTCAAGCTACAAAAAACATTTGGCCTTTCCTCATTTTTGTCTTTTCTTATTTGTCAACAAATTTTTGTTTCAGCCTAAACTTACCTTGATGAAAAAGAATCTCAATGAACAACACCGGTCCAACAAGAAAGAACAATTCAACCTTGTGTGCAACATAGAAAAGGTAACATAAACATTAATCACGCTTATAAAAATAGATGCACATGAATATCTTTCTTACACGCATGTATCAATGATGTTTAATTTTATTTCTATTTAGAGCCATTTTTAAAACTGATTGTTTTGCATTTTTCTACCTATGTAGACGGGTGGAGACAAAGTGTGCTTTTGATTTGATTTATTTGTGTCTTGAGAGTAATGTAGGTTCCTGCAAATGTGTGTGATCTTGGAGGAAACTGATATTTAAAAAAACAAAGCATTTGTCAGGGATGCAAGTTTTCCGATTTTAATCGGAATTCCGATTTTTTCGTCTCCCCCGATTTTTTTTATTTTCGTATTCCTTCTCCAACCAGACAATCAGCAACAAAAAAAGTCGGAAAATTATAAACTTATTATAGTAAGAACTTAAACCGAGAAAAGACAACTGGAAAATCGGAAGCGAATTACAAACCTTTTTCCGATTCTATGGCGATACCAATTATTTCTTTTTGTTTAGCGGTTAGTCGATTTCCGTTTATTTATAATTATATGTAGCCTCATCGCCCGATTTCTTTTTCGTGATGAGTTCGAAGCTGTCCACACAATGGCCAATGGGCGTAAAAGCAAAAGTGAAACTGAAAATATGCTACTGATGATTTTTCTTGTCTATCTTTTCATCTTTTGTATACTCCGTGTAGTTCTACTTCTAGGCCTA
>BMAT01009332.1:141091-156926 GCA_019649035.1 Elysia marginata | reverse complement strand
TTATAAAGTGACTCTACCAAGATGAACGTTTATGTTAACTGTTTTTATAACGTGACTCTAACTGTTTTTATAACGTGACTCTAACTGTTTTTATAAATTGACTCTATCAAGATGAACGTTTATGCTAACTCTTTTTATAACGTGGCTCTGTTTTTATAAATTGACTCTACCAAGATGAACGTTTCTGCTAACTGTTTTTATAACGTGGCTCTAACTGTTTTTATAAACTGACTCTACCAAGATGAACGTTTCTGCTAACTGTTTTTATAAACTGGCTCTCTTCTTTTCCTTTACCATTTTGTGTGAAATAGATAAACATGTGTGTGCCTGTGTACGTGTGTGAGTGGAGTGGATTTATTATTTCTCGGCTCATGTATAAAGAAAGTGGAAACTAATGAATAATTGATTCTCAGAACAGAAATAAAGGTAATTTGTGTTTATATAAAATTTATGTTAATATTGCCAAATAGGTTTGTTAAAGTTTATATATAAGGAGTTCTGTTTAGTCATAGCAGAGGTTTTAGCTGCGCCAAATACTTATTTGCCCCTTGCTTTTTCCACTATATTTTTTTCCAGTTACTCCACTGAAGCAACCAGGTTAGATTTTGTATTTTTTTTCAGTTTTCTCTCAAAACTAGTATAACATACATTCTTTTTTCATCATTACCTGAAAAGAAATCAATTTGCTTTGTTTTTCAGTTTCCAAATTTCTTATTTCCCATTTCAAATATTCAACATATTTTTGTTTTGTTTTGCATGATTGCACTCAAAGCAATCTAACTCTCGATTCAAATCTCTGCTAGCTTGAGTTTCGTTTCTTAATTTTTCTTTTACTATTATATTGGTATAAAATTTTGTGAGCATCTCAGCTTTCTAAATGTTCCTTGGTCCTGTAAAGGGTGGTATTTGTATTGGCAATGGTTGCATTTTATTCTAGCACTGGTGATTTATATGGTTGTGATTGACCCAGTGATAAGTAATGCAATTGCAAGTGGTGTTGCACCGCCTTGCTACCTGCGGCAGCAAAAATAACATCAGTGTGTTACTAATTCAAATCATATAATTGTCAGCATTTAAGAGGGCTCCTTCCTTTTCATGCTTAGAAATTGCATTCTCAGCCTATTAGATACAAAGCATAAAAAAGAAGCCCGGAGAGAGAGGAGAGAGAGAGAGAGAGAGAGAGAGAGAGAGAGAGAGACAGACAGACAGACAGACAGACAGATAGAAAGACAGACAGAGATTTGGGGAGGGGGGCAATGCAGTAGTAGAAAGAAGATCATTTTGTTTCAGAAACTTCAATATTAGTTTAAGTTTGCGTTGCAGTTAATTTATTTCAATAAGCAATGCGATGAATAAAGCTTTCATTAATGTTTTTAATATTGTAAGCATCTCAAGCCAACCAATACATTAATTTTTAATTCCATTGGACTTGCAACAATGATAAATCGTTGTTTTTCTATTTTAACAACATATTTGAACATTGTATATTTTTTCAAGGCGCACAACAAAGTAAATTTTGTTTCCTAGTGCTCAATCTTATATTCATCTCTTTCTTGGTGCTGAAAACTTTAACATTTAACTTTTTTCCAAACTGAAACTTGTGCAAACTTTGGTTAGTGGCGTTTACTATATGATTATTTCTCTGGGTGCTGATAACTATGATTTTCGTTTTAATCTTTAACCTTAGCAGTTTATGAAATTTTGAGTTGAACTGTTTTATATTCTTTGCTGACTTTGGCCCTTATATTATAGCTTTAAAACTTTTATCTTTTGATTCTCGAACTGTATATGTTCCTCAAAGGCTCTTGCTCTAGTACTAGTCTAGCCGCTTACACTTTGTACTCCTTTAAAATGGAGATCTTTGACATATTAAAAACTATTTGACTTATGTTTGCCTATATACCCTATCTTTCCCTCTTTGTTTCTTTCTCTCTCTCTCTCTGTGTCTGTCTGCCTCTGTCTCTCTCTCTTTCTCTGTTTTCCTTTTTTTCCGTCTCTTTGACATATTAAAAACTATTTGACATATGTTTGCCTATACACTGTCTTATCCTCTTTGTCTCTTTCTCTCTCTTTGTGTTCCTTTTTTACGTCTCTTTAACATGTTAAAAACTATTGGACTTTGTTTCCTTGTATAGTCTATTATTCCCTCCTCGTCTATTGCTCTCTCTGTTTCTCTTTTTCTGCCCATCTCTCTGTAACTGTCTGTAACTGCCTGTATGTGTCTTTCTCTTTCCACTAATTGTTTTCTCCTTATGTCCTTTCTATGACATCTGACTTGCTTGCATATTTTTTATTTTCTTCATCTCTTGTTCTCACTTTATCCTTTTCTTCCAGTCTTGCCCACAATCCCTCATTCTTCTCTTACTTTTTTTTTCTGGGGAAACTTTTCTTTCAAGCTTTTTTTCTTCTCAGATGCTCTTTGGTCCTTTCAGAGGGAATGTAATTTTTTTTCTCTTTAGTGCACAAGGGCTATATATAAACATAATTATGTACCAGTACTAATTTTCATACCAAATAATTGTTCAACCTTTTAGGTTTGATTGTAACTCAAATTTTGAGTTTATTGTTTTATGAATTATTGAAGCACCTTCAAGTTTGAAACGAATGGAATTTTTTTTATCATCACATCATATTGCAAAAAATTAGTTGGTCTTTTTTTTGTTCTAAAATAAACCCCAGTTTGATAATCTTGAATTTTACTTATAAACACACTCTTAAAGATGTATCTACTGCTGCTCAGGACTTTCTCACGTTGTTTACTGCTTTATTTTTGTAATTAACATTTCAAGTGCACTTTTGATTTAATCCTGGCGTGGGCATTAACCAATCTCAAGGGTTATTTATTTATATATTTTTTTGGCTTTGTGGTTAACAAATTATGAATTCTGTACTTATGTATTAATATGGTATCAAACATTTATTTTTCAATGAATTTTTTTGACAGCTTAGGTAAATCTAGATTATGCCTTGTTCATGTTTTCAGAAGCAAACATTGCTATCTTTTTGGTTTAAATATGTAAAGGAAGAGGGAGATTGTTGAATATTATCTGATATCCAATTTTTTAAATTAGAAAATGGTATCACATTTGCTTGATGATGCTTTATTCCATTTTGGTCAATTTGAATTCCCCTGTTTTAAGGTTTTGTTAGTGAGTTTTTATAATTGATAAATGTGGTGCCAAATACTCAGTTCATCTTGAATTTACATCTTATATTAAAGTGACAAGCCCCACTCCCTTTGCACAAACACACTCACAAACACAAAATTTGGATGATTTCTGCAAAGTACCCTGTAGTGAAGGGAGGAGATCAAACATAGAAACATAGAGATCGGCGTACCAACAAGAATATGTCAGTTATTAGAAAATTTGTGCATTGGATTATGTTTAAAGATGTTCTGGAAAAAAGTTGCTAAATAAGAAAAGATAAAATAGAAAAGGGAGAAATGATTTCTTTCATATCTTTGACACATACCAGAAAAGCTGTTTGCATTGGAATGTATTTAAACAGACCTGCCATTCATATAGGTGGAGTCGGTATCATAAAGACTTTTTTCGTCAATTTATATGAAAATCTCACAAAATGCTGATTTTTTTTTACTACTGGGCAAATACCAGCTAATGGTCTAAAACTTCAGTGAGTCAGTTTTCTAAACCTGTTTATTTAATAATCTGAAAGTAGATCTAATTTTGTTTGTTCATGAGCCAAAAGTATCGCACAGTACTGTATTACAGGGAGCATGGTTACAGTACATGAGCTATGACCTGCTAATGATGTACATTTATTGTTTCCTTTTTTTTTAAAACAATTTAAATAACAGAGGCTGTTCTTTCAATTACATTGCTTGTGCTTCAACTCAGAATTTGTGAGTAGCGGTACATGATCATACAGATTCTTTGTGTCAATCATACTGATTTTCCATTTTAGGGAGTGGCATGTCAGCTTGAAAGGCATTTTTAAGGTTCAGTTTTCTAAGTTTCAAGTTCTATTTTTAATATGACATTGTGTCTAGTATGTCACACGTTTGCAATGGAACATATTAAACTAAGCATTTTCAAGGTTCAGTTTTCTAAAATTATATCAAGTTTGACTTGATTTTTACTCACAAAATATCTCATTGAATCAAACTAAATCAGTACAAAGGCTGAATTTACAGACACTTGTGAACAGTCAAAGATGTTGACACAACTAAAGAAACCAGTTAGGTTGTAGGTTGAGTTCATATTTTCTCC
Source organism: Elysia marginata (assembly GCA_019649035.1). Classification (NCBI taxonomy): domain Eukaryota; kingdom Metazoa; phylum Mollusca; class Gastropoda; family Plakobranchidae; genus Elysia; species Elysia marginata. The sequence continues at coordinate 152,694 of BMAT01009332.1, read as the reverse complement.
CTGTTTATTTTGTGTGTTTGTGTGTGTGTGTGTGTTTTCAAATTACCAAATTCTTGCAATGAGCATGTTTTAGTCCAACCGCCTGACTTCAATATCTACTTTCTTTTTGCTTATACCAGAAACGTCATGAAGGAAGTCATGGACCCTGCCTATCTGGAGCACGATGCGTAGTAAGTTGATAAAACATTCTCTAGTTTGGAATTAAAGTGAATATATAAAAATACATGATTTTAGATACAATGCTCCAAGGGTTTGAAAATTTAATGAAGAGTTATGAAACCAATTAGCTCAGAAAGAATTAGTACCTTTGGAAGAATTAGTACCTTTCCCAAATTTCAATTTTTGGACTTTTTTGTGTGTGTCGCAAAACTGAAGAAAGCAATCTTTTTAGTTTGATATCTGTAATTTATTTTGTTCGTTTTTTTGGCTTGCTATCATTTGTTGAATACTTTATCCAGTTTCAAGTTTCTAGCAATTGGTGGCTGTTACTTTTAGTTTGGCTAATCTGAGACTGCCTTTGCTCCCCCCAGCACCATGTTTTGTCAGGTGATGGAGACTGTGGAACCGTGGTACCTCTCCAGAGATATCTTCTGTAATCCAAGGGTGAGTCGGCCCTAGAGGTTTCTCTAAACTATCGGCAATGAGATTTGAAGTAGAACAAGTATAGCGTCCCTTTGATAGAAGACACCGCCCCAAAAATACAATAGCGTTTATTGAATTTAGGCCTAGTTTTTAGGTTCTTATTTAGGTACATTTGTTACTGTTTTAAGTGATTTAATATTTAAAACTAAACAACTATGGAGCTAAATAAGAAAATTTATCTTCAAAATAAATCTACGTCGTGAATATTAAAAGATTGTATGAAGGGGGCAGCAGCTCGTCCCATTTTATTTTCATGCAGTGTTGTCTTTACAATATTTTCTAATAAAGATGACAGAACGCAAATCGGCATGTGCTAGCCTTAATGATTAAATCTCACTTGGATGGACATCAGAAAAGTCCACTACTCTTGATGAAATCTCGTTCCACGCTGCTAATATATATAATGCTCTATTTCAGAAATGAACCCAAATAACTCTGACCCACCTTTATTATCTTCATTAATTTTTTTTTTTTGTCATTTCCATGTAAAATTGTCATTGGATGGTTTAGGAAAATGCATCATTCTAAATTTCGACACCTCGCAATGTATAAATTTTGCAACATCTGAATCGTTTGCGCTAGTTAATCTTCTATTTTACCCTTGCTTTTTTTATCAACCCCCAGACTGGTTCGCTCCGCAACCTGGAACTGCTGCATGCGACCCCATTCTCCAGGTCTCAGGATCTGAACCCATCCAATGCTATTGTGACGAAGTTGACGAGGATTCAGGACTACATTCTGAAGAAGTTTGACCAAGAGCTACACCAGCACCTAGAGAGGCTCGAGATAGCTCCACAGATCTATGGCATGTGAGTGTGCATGTTTGAACCGATATGCCTGAAAGCAAAAAATAGGCCCCAAGTGAAAATCAGCCTGGTCGCATTTCGAAAAAAAAAAAAAGTTGAGTTTTAAAGTTTATTTACTTCTGCTGCATTCTTGTGTCTTTGTAAAATACTGAAGTTTCCAAGTAAAAAATCAGCCAAGTCTTATTTTTGAAAAGCTGAATTTTTAAGTCTATACTATAAACTTCTGCTGCATACCAGCATTTTGATAGGTTAACTGGTGTCTACCAATTCAACTACTTTGTATGTCCACTTTGACATATTATTTTAAAGGGGGTGAAGTCACTACAAAAATCAGATGTTTATGTTGTGAGTGGTCTTGGCAATGATAATCAGAAACGAAATGTATTGCTCTGTGGGACTTAGCTGTTTTTTTCATTAGGAGTAGTTTACTGTTTGTACAAGTACAATGCGCCGATTTTGAGGGTGTTTATAAAGAATGTTCATAAGGCTGTCAAGTTGCTTCGCCTTGCTGTTTGACTGTGAAAAGGGTTTAAGGCACTGTGCTTGGGCTGGCTGAGGGTATGGTCAGGTAACACAGGCTTGTCGTAGACTCCTTAGTTATTGAGGTGTTTATTTTATAAAATGGGAAAATTTTTAAAATCAATTTTTCTATAAATTTCTCTCATTTTATTGCATAACGCTGAAATGGTGAATTTCCCTACCCCCTATGAACATAAAGTTGGTATCTTTTAGCCGTAATTTTCCAAATTTGCAGTGCTTGGCAAAACATCTTTCTATTTATTTTTAAAGAAAGGATGTGCCAGACAGGAAAGGTAAATTTTTGGTTTTACCTACAGCTATATCATTCTTCTGACAAAAATAAATGTAGTTGCTTAAAAAAAAACATGTTATAAGCTGTTGGACTGAGGAATCTTCTCATGATCAAATATGGCATTTGTTGTGTTGTGTAAATAATTACTGAAAAGGGAGTAAAAAAATTTATGGGTTATTTTTAAAAAATGTCTTTGATAGAATGATTTAGATAGATAATTTAAAAAAAAAATCTTGATCCCCAATATAGATCGGGGATAAACTTTGTAAACTTCATAAAGATTTAGAAAATTAAAAATTTAATGTCAAATCGTAGTTAGAATTAAAGAATCGTTACTTTTCTTTTCTTTTCTTTTGTCAGTCGATGGCTACGTCTGCTCTTTGGGAGAGAATTTCCCATGCAAGATCTGCTTATGCTATGGGATGCCATATTTGGAGACGGCATCGGTTTTGATCTTGTGGACTACATCTTTGTGGCGATGCTCTTGTACATACGTGATATCCGTACGCTTACAAAATCATCCATACAGAATCTTAAACAATTTTATGCATATCTTTTTTTTTTTAATGAAATAAATTGCTGGGAAATGTTTTTCTAGTGATTGATATTCCCTTGACTTCGGCCAGCATTACACTGTGAATTAATTATCTTTGTTTTCTTCTGATGGTTTTCTTTTCTTAAAAAAAAAAACACAACTTTTATTTTGGAAATAAAAACTACAGATTTTGTCCTCTATTGAAATTGAACTAAATACCTAAACCCTTCTAAAGCTTTGAAAAGTGTTAGGTGTTGTTTTAAATTCTTTTTTTTTTTGGAAGGGGAAGGGGGAGGGGTTAAAAGTGACAGGACATTGATTTAGACTGATGTTTCTACTGCCCTGATTGTGGTATCTCATATTGTTGTTCCTCCCCAGTATTAACCAGTGACTACGCCACCTGTCTCACAGTCCTCATGAAGTTCCCTCCGGTAGCTGACGTTCATTACTTTGTGGTGAAGGCCATGTGGCTTAGGGAACCAAATGTAAGGTTGAAAAGTTTTGTGAAAATGACACTTGGTATAAATTCTTTTTTGTTGTGATTTTTGGATAGGAAAGGAAGATGAACACCAAGAGAGGAGGAAGAGAGAGAGATGAAAAATGAGAAAGTGAAGGAAGGATAGAGATGAATGGGGAAGGGGAAAGAGAGAAAGTCAGACAGAGAGACAGAGACAGGCAGACAGAGAGTTTTGCGTGGGGAGTCAGAGAAAAGAGAAAGATAGAGGGAAAATGAAAGAGAGTCATAGAAGGAGAAAAAAATTACAACAAGAGAGAAGTGGACAGAGACAAAGACCTATAGAGATCTTTACAGAAAATTTTTTGCCCCTTGCCAACTTTGTAGCAACACCCGCGGCCACCAAACTACACCCATCAAGGCCCAATCAAGACCAGCTCCAGCATGGGGGGCAGCAGTGATGGTCTCGGTGTCGTAAGCTCAGGTGCTGGCGATAGCAAGAATTCTGCAGCAGCAGCATCAAACACGGCCTCTAGGAGTAAGTTTTACAATTCAAGACTTTTTTTTATCCCGTTTAAAGTCTCTATCTTCGCTAAAATGGGTGAATAGGGTTAACGACTTTTTTGTAGTTTGATATAGAGATTGTAACTGTGGTAAATATGTCATGACGTGGGCAGCTGTATGCAGTGATGAAGGTTCTAACACTCTCCCTGTGAATGATGGGATAGTTAAGTAGCCCCAATGGGATGTCTTGAATCACCAAAACTTGTAAAGACCTTCAATAAAAAAGCCTACCTTCTTTCAGATTATAACAGTTTGAGTTGTCTACTTTGTGCTTGGGCCTTGAAAGTTTCCAGGCTATACACATAGGCCTATAGTAAATTTTTCACTGAGACAGTTTACACCTATTAACCTCAAAATAAATATTGCTAACAGTTTTCTACTTTTTTCACATCTCTTTTAGTAGTTACTTGCACAGCTATACCTTTGTGCCAGCCTCTTATTTCTCAAGAAATTTTTTGCCATTACTCATTCGCTGAAATCTTCCATTGTCTCTGGACAAGCATGCCGACTTCTCTGAAGCTAAATACAATTGATTTAGGAGAGCAATGTGAACATATATGTGCATATGTTTACGTTAGGCTCAGGTCGAGCCCCTCAACACAGCCGACACACCAAGAGAGGCAGTGCCATGATGGGAGGCTTCTCATCCTTCTCTCGCAAGTTCTCCCGACCTCGCACGCTCAACGTTCCCAAGTCTTCTAGCGAGCCAATGAGTCTGCAGACAGATGTATCCCCTGGTAACTGGCACGGACATTGCTTTCAGTGTTGTTGGTGTGAAGCCCTGCTGACTAGATTCTTGCTAATACCATTACAACCAGAGGTTTCCATGGCAACAGTGCTAATATTTAAATTTAGTTTTTCAGCCAACACTCAATGCTATGATAAATTTAAACAAAATCCAAGTCCCTCAAAATTTCGTGATATCAATTAAGATAGAAATGATATGAGGTACATCACAATTTGAATGTAAGGCTACTGTGCGCTTAAAATAAAAACAGATTTTCTTTTGATGGCGATCTCCGAAAATGATATATTTGAGGCCATTTTTCTTGGAGCCTGCTGTCTTGAAGCAAACTTGCGGTTCTAAGTTATATCTTGCTTGCTTACATAATTTTTTTCAGTACTAGGAATGGCAAAAATTATGCAACTTAGCTCTAATTGTCACAAGGATCCATCAATAAAACTTGGTGAAGATAAATTGAATTTGGGTCAGGACTTATAGGCAAAGTCTCAAAATTGAAATACCATGTAAAGCTGGTTTGCCCTGGAAGCCTAGAAACACTCTTTGATATGATATTTGTTGGTCCTTGTAAAAGCTAAGATAAAATTTCTATTGAAATTTGAAATGTATTACCCACAAATCCCATGACCCATACATAAGTGTGTATTGTGAATGAAACTTGAGACTTCATGCTTTAGTAGTTGCATGGATGAACAGTCAGATCTTGATAAATATTGTTGATTTAAACTGTTGTTTGTGTTGCTGTTGTTGCTTTTGTTGTAATTTTTAAAACTGCTTTGTATGTATTCACATGTCTGACACTGACCCACCATAAATATGTTTTTGACTTAAACCAGGAACCTCAACTTTGTTTGCGTGAAGAATTTGATATTTTGTCTCTCATTTGTCATTTGAGGCATTCTTACAGCTGGAATGGAAAATAAATTTGTATGCCATTCTTTTGTGAAGTAAAAGTATTAAAAATCAAACGCATGGTTCACAATAATTGTATGTTTGCGGCTTGTTGTTGTAAAATCTTAAATAAAATAGTATTTTCACTAGCTAAATGTCAGTATGTATTATTGATTATCAACACACCTTGTTTCTGGTTTCAATTTTATTGTGTCTAGTTGTAATATTTACTTTTGTAATTCAAAGAATGAATATAGATAAGTCTAAACTCTTTGTGCTTTGTCAATTGAATTGCATTATTTGTAACATCAGTCACATTTTGCACTCCTGCGTACTAAAAACTTTTGTTCACCTGAAGTTTAATACCATATTATAAGTTTGTATTGATGTTGTTTTTGCCATATGCTAGTATGTGTTTGAGTGTGCTTTCTTTACTTTTCTAATAACGTGCATCAGACATGACGTCTCAACTTAATTGTCTTTAAGGATCAGTGTATTTACTTCTCTAATAATTTGCAAGGGAGGCAATCCTTATAATTTTTATTTGTTTCCAGTTATTTCTTTCTTTCTTTCTTTTTTTTTTATTTTGCTAAAAAAGACCTTTAAAATTTGGGGGTTGAGGTTAACGCTTTTAGTATTTCATAAGATGAAAAATTTTCTCCCAAAATAGTTTACATGAACATTCGGCATATTTGTTTAAATTTATTCAAAATGTGTTGACCATAGTGGCGTGAGCAATGTTGTAACAAGATTTGATCTGCACAGCCATTCTTTTTGAAGAAATCTGGGTCTTATCTTTGTATAGGCATGGGTTGATTTAGAAAATCATGAACAGAAACTTATTTTCATGCTCAACTGGCTCACGGCATAGTTGCCCTTTGCATAGCAGAAATAGGTCAGGTTTGAAAAAATGCAATCAAAGATCAATACAATATTTATTTTATCATAGGCATAGAAAAGGAACTAACATCCTCCCCTTATTTGTTCCCATTTACATTTCACGATCTCTACCCCCATATGTTGAACCTGTGTTGCTCTTTCTTTATCTGTGCAAATCTATTCTTCCTCCTGTCTTCTAGATATGTTTATTTCATTGTCTTCAGTCCTTATACTCCTTTCCTCCCTATCAATGTAGGCCTACCCACACACGCAAACCTAGTAACATTAATTTGATGTTTCCTAAGTTTTCCCATGAGCTTAAGCACGCACGCAGAACAAATGAACTCAGGTTCTCGTATAAACTTATTGACTAACAAATTTGATTATATGTCTAAGGTAATAAATACAAGGCTTGCTCTAAAGTCTTGAGTTGGTGTTATCTGGATAAAACTTTTCCTGGCAACAGTAAAGACTTCGGCTAAGACTAACCTAGTGTATAATAGGGGGAAACATACTTTATATGAAAACTTATTTTTCTAAAATGACACTGTTCTACCTGAGTACCTTTAAATTACCCTGAAAAAAGTTTGAATCAAAAACAGATAAAACATTTTGTCATGACCTCAATACTAGGTTAAAATATTCTAATAAATATTTTCTTTATTTACCTGACATCTATTTGTTTATTGTTGGTAGAATATGAGTGGTAGTGAGAATGGTTTTTTTTTTGCAAGGCCATCTCTTTAAGATAACCATGAACAATAGAAAAGAAAAGCTGTTCGATTTATGGTAGATTGTGAATCATTCATAACTATGAATTGTAACCATTATTAACACATCGTGTACAGAACAGAGAGGTATAGAGATAAGAGGTGGCAAAAGAAAGAGAAAAAAAATGTGAAAAGCCCCCTAAACAAAGGCATCTTGCATTGGTTTATGTTTGGGGAAAAATGTTGGTTATGTTAGGCCAATGGAATGAACTTGCCATGTTCTAGATGTAGTTGATGTTCTCTTGAGTTTTTGCTGTGTTGAGCTAAATGGGTTTTGTTTTAGCTTGTCATCGAACTTGTTTTTAATCTATATTTATCAACTTTTGTTACGATTTGGCATGAGTGTTGATAACCCTCTCTCTTTATGTTTAAGATAATTCCACTTGTGTCTGTTTGTCCAAGTTAAAGAAAAACAATGATGTTGATTGAGGGATTTTACCCTTTAATCATTTTTTTTAAACAGCATGATAATTTTGTTTTGTTCTTTTTTTTTTCTTTATTAAGAATTCTTATGTATAAAAGTATGAATTTTTTAAAATGGAGGAATATTGTTATTTTAATAATTTTTTAAAACCAGTATCTTGGTTTATACTACAGCAAATGGCATGTGAACTACTCAAACATTTTTTGTCTAATTCATGAAAAAACCTCTCAATTTTTAAAAACTATATGTAGTAGTACATTGCTGTTTGTTTCATTGTAAGATTTTTTAAGGGAAAATACTTAGATGGAAAAATATTTTCAGATTATCTTTTCTCATTCCGTGGTTGAATTTGAATCTAAATGCCTTCTGAGGTATTAGCAAGAGCATTTCATCATGGTATTGCACTAGTGGACAAGCCTCATATTGGCTATTTGTCCTGTGTTTTGGGTTAATGAATCAGATGTTGCAATTTTCACCATCAAAAGCATTGCTGATTTGAATAAAACACTTCTCTAAGCTTTCAAATGTCTAAAACTCTAGTAGCATTTCTTATGACTTTGCCTTGAGTTGAACAGAATGATTGGTTAACATAGAATCATTTAGTGCACTCATAAAACTGCATGGTTTTATTTTAACATGATCAAATCTAGCTATAATCAAGTTCAGCTTTCGGTCAGTAGCAGCACATTATAGCAGTATATCGTAGCATACAGTCACATTCCAAGTTTATCTCGTTCAATAAGTCACTGTCAGAGATGAAAAAGTTTCAGTTTGATGAAGACAGTGAATTCTTCCAGTTAACACCCTTTGAAGAGGAAACACACTGGCCTATGTATCACGGATAAAATGAAAGAAGTGGATGAAACTTATGTTGAAAAACGCATTGCTTTGATGTTACAAATCCTGGCAAATACGCTCTCTACCATTTTGAAGAGCAGGCCACAACTAGAAAAAGCTGTTACATTGTAAACATCAGTAAGCAGTCACTGTTAACAGTCCTTTTCAGAGCCAACTTTTACCTGGCCTGACGGGGGCCTCCATTAGAACAAAATTTTGAACTTTTTTTTTAAACACACATTTACTGTATGTATACCCACGCCTCTCTCTTTCTTTGGGTTTAAAGATCAATTAAAATAGATCTTGAATTAATAGTATAGTCATTTTTACCTGACTCGTTAAAGTAGGTGACTGTATTTGGGGATAAACACTAAGTCTACATGGCAAATGTTCAAAGTTTTCCCCCCACTTTCTTCTTATATCCTTTTAACTCAAGTTGATTTCTTATTGTAATGACTTTGAAATAATTGGACTAGCTTGTATGTCGAACGAGTCTAGTTTTGTGTGTTAAACTTTATTCATGTGAGAGACAGTATGACTATGACATTGCTTTATCTCTTCCTTCAATTTTCATTTAAAGTGGTACTCAAAGATTCCTGGTCTGCAGTCTTAGTAAATCAAAATCATATCTGAAAATTAAATTTTATATCGAAAGAAAACTCAACCACCCTCTCTCCCTTGTTGGTTACAGAAGCAAGGGATATTGACCCAATCGGATCAACAGTCAGTCTGTCGCAAGTGGAAGAGACCATGTTTAGAAATGTGCCCTCTGCATCAAGCCTGGCTCGATTGGATACGGGATCGAACCTGCGCTCTGCACAATCCAGTCCTGGGGTGCACCATGGTGGCAGTGTCTTTCCTCTCACACCTGGTGAGTTTAGTGTTTTCTATGGTAAAGAAATGTTTTATAACCATCATTCATTCAGATTCAACCTGGAAAAAAAGATTTTTTTTTGCCAAAATACCGTTTAATAATTATATTCCAATTTGAAAAAAAAAATGCTACAGAATTTTTTAAAAAATGGCAATGTTCACTGAATGAACTTCAATTCAGGGATTTAATTTCATGGATTTTGTATTATAGTTATTAAATAATGCAGAAGTTGTGGTGTCAATGCTAAAAGTATTACGTGTAGCAGGCCTATGATATGACAAGGATTATGCAATACATGGGTTATAAAGTACTAAACATTTTTCTTTTCTTTTTTAAACTGAATTTACTGTGACTATCAATGAAAATTACTGTGGTAATGCTTTATTTTCACTATTTTTATCTGTGCCAAAGGTGTAAGTTTCAAGCAGTCTGAGTAGACAAACTTACTGAATGTGTCAATGTGTTGCTTAGTATAATTGTGAGTTGTGCTAGGCTTAAACAGAGAGCATAGATCTTCAGTGTGCCGAGAGCTATAATCTAGCGTGGGATTGAGCAGGGTATAAATAACTTGTATTATTAACGTTGTTATTATTAAGCTTGTTTATTTATTTATTGTTGATCCTTGTAATGCCTTTCCAAGATGACCTGTCTGTGGCCGGCAGTCCAACCAAGTTCAACACTCTGCCCAACAAAACACGGGGCAAACAGAAAAAGCTGACCAAAATGGTAAGAGACATGGATGGTGAACTGGAGTACAAGTAATAGACTTGATCTATGAAAAAAAAAATTTGCGTGGAGGGTCAGTGATGGCAAATACCTAGACTATTGGCAATACATGATTTTGCTCTTGGTCAGGCAGTTTTATATTTAGGCCCTGATCTCATCTTAAAATCATCAACCAAAGAGCTGAAGAGAATTTTCTAAGGAGCTCTATCTCAAAACCATTACAGATAACCTGCAAATCAACTTGCTTGCTTCATACTGAAATCATTCATAAAAATCTGTATCTCTAACAATGTCTATCTCAGAATACGTCATTCTAAGGAACCCGTGATTCAACTTGTTAGCTTCAAGAGAGATCATTATTTTCCACAATTAAGCTGTTTCTGTGTGACTTTCTCCTCTCAGGAGCGAGAGCTTCAAGACCAGGTCGCCAGACTTCAGGGCGAGCTCCACGACAAAGAGAACATGTGTCGTTACTGCTCCAGCAAGCTGGATGTGCACATAGGTCTGTCTGGCTTAGAAATGACGGAATTATTTGTAATAATAGTTAAATGGAGCTGTTTTTTTCTTTTTCCCTCCCGTCCTTTTTATTCTTTTTTTCGTTAACCTTCTTTTGTTGTTGAAAAGGCCAAAATTTTTTATTTCATACCTCCTCTGTCCACTCTCCATTTTCCTGTCTTTTTCTTTTTTTAGAAATGCTTCTAAAACTATGATCTTCAGATTTGATCACTTGATAGTATTTCTTTCATGTCAGGCTCTGGAATTCCAGTAAGCTCTGTAAACCCAGAGGCAAAAATTACATTTTGACGGAGAGTTTTGGAAGATTCTGAAAAAGAATAAGATGACAGAATGGATAACTTTTTTGGTTTATGTACAATGTTGTTTTTAGGAAAAAAATTGTATTGAACGAAATTAATAACCACCATAAAAAATTATTTTGACAATATTTCTCTTTTTTATCCATTGCATCTTTCATACCAATAAGTATTGTATGGTTTGCCTACCAACCGCTCGTTTAATGGTCAAACCTACCGGCGGCAGTGTGCGTCAGCTCGGACTTAAAGGACTTAGAAAAAGACTTTTATATGAAATAACACGCAACGAATCTTGAATTTTTAGTATGGTACTGTGAAAGACTGCTTTTTTACTTAACTACATGGTTGTGCCATTGCTAGGGCGGTTGGCCTGTATCCGCGAGGTCTAGGGTTCCCCTGTGCCCATCTGGTACTTATTAGATGGCTAGGTCTTTTAACGACTTTTAACACTTTTAACGACTGCTAGGTGTACGTGTACTGTACATGCTGCTGCCCCACTGGCACCAATGCTCTGTGTATGTACGCTGTACAAGCTTGATAAACCAAGTTTTCTGCATGTTAATGAAAATTATAGATCTAGATTTAGCTTCTAGTTTCTACATACCTATCCTTACTAAAAGCCTAAACCTGTTTTCTACAGGTCCTCTTCAAATTCTTGATGTAGATCTAGACAAACCCTCTCTACCTATCCGTGTTTAAAAATTTTCTTAGGACACTGCAGGGAATTTTCTGAAACAGTCCAGGGTTTACAACTTGCTGAACTGAGCAGTGGCAAACTGCCGTACCATGCTAAATTGAACAGGAGTTGCAGTAGAGCTGTGTGGATAAGCAAGTCA